>CM069445.1:27276094-27473370 GCA_035610835.1 Ophiura sarsii | reverse complement strand
TAGGGGGATTGCTTGATTGTCAATATAGGTATGTGGTCTTTAATAACCCAATTGAAGCATGCAGTTCCGTTCTTCATCAGAAAAGTTTTCACCTAACTGTACAAGGTAATGTCAGTATATTATTAGTCAGTGGAATATCAGAATTAGAATCCAGTTCTCATGGGTGTCCAGAATCTAATGATCATACCTTGCCCAGTCCAAACGTAAATCAAACAGCAATCTGCAGTAACGTAAAGGGTTATCATGAAAAATTCACATGTAATCTTGACAAAAGTAAATGCAGACTAGACATGCTAGATTATCCACAATATTGTAATGTCACATTGCGTCACGGGGAGATACTACTTCATTGCATTGATAACATTGATAAAGAGTTAATTGTATTTGTAGTGTACCCGATTGGTATGTCAATCTTAGAACTCGGTAGTAATACTATAGTAAGTATCGAATACAATTAATTTCAAGATATGAATAATTTGGAAATTCTGGCTTTAGAAAACAATAAGTTGACTACCTTGAACACAGATGTATTTGTTGGATTGTACGTACTTACTTACCTTGATCTTTACGGAAATCAATTGATTGAACTTCAAGGAGGCCTATTTCGAGATTTAAGAATGCTTACACATTTCCGCATAGTTGACAATAACTTGGTACAATTTCCAGTTCAAATATTTGATGGATTGAGAAATTTGAAATCACTGGATTTGTCTGAAAATTATATAGCCGCCGTGCAGGTAGGCTTCTTGTGGGGATTAAATAACTTAACTTTTTTGTTAATGCGTGACAACCATATAGTAAGCATCGAAAATAATTCATTTCAAGGTATGAATTATTTGAATGAGTTGGGTTTGGCACGAAATTATTTGACCACCTTAGATACAGATGTATTTGTTGGATTGCACGCGCTTATTCATCTTGAACTTAACGGAAATCAATTGATAGAACTTCAAGTCGGCTTATTTCGAGATTTAAAAAACCTTACAAGATTGGATATATTTGGCAATAACTTGGTAAAACTTCCGGTTCAATTGTTTGAAGGATTGAGAAATTTGAAGCAGCTGCAACTTGGGGGAAATCAAATAACCACTTTGCCGGTAGGCTTGTTTTGGGGATTAGATAATTTAACTTGGCTAAACCTGGACCACAATCAATTCTCCGCTTTGAATACAAGAATATTTCATGGTTTGAGCCTCACGTACCTTGATATAGGGTATAACCCGTTTACCAAACTTTCAAATGTATTTTATGGTTCATTTGAGCTAACAGACCTCAAATTGAGTAACTGTATTTTGAAATCTCTTCCCTGTGGGCTATTTTGGGGATTGGACAATTTAAGTGCACTGGATATAAATAAATTCAAACAATCTTGTCAAACTGAATTCTGATGTGTTTAATTATCTATTTCATCTCAGAATCCTAGAACTTCCATATAATATATTGACATCATTACCTGGTGGTGTGTTTAAAGACTTACGTAATCTGGCATTTCTGTTTTTGAATAATAATAAAATCAAATGGTTAGATGCAAATGCCTTGCGGGGACTATATCATCTGGAGGTTCTTTGGTTACAAAATAATTTGCTAACAATGCTTGATCTTGACATATTCAAAGACGCGGTGAATCTCACTTACATAGACTTATCTAAAAATAAGTTGAAAATATGTCCGAATATCGAATTTTTAGTTCGCTTAATAGCAATTGATCTGACTGATAATACATTGACAAGTGTAACACAAGAATGCGCTTCTACCCTCTCCCATTCTTTGGAGGTTTTTTCAAGTCATGAGATATGTGAGTGCTATATGCCTAAGGGTGTTCACTGCAGTCCACTTAATGTCAAAAGATCGCCATATCTCACATGCCATAGACTTTTATCAGACAGGTATTTGGCGGCCATGATGTGGATAATTGGTTTGAATGCACTCTGCGGAAATATATTTGTTTTGATTTATAGAAATAGAAATATTCAGAAATACAAAGTAAATGATTTATTATTAAGTAATCTTGCCATGTCCGATTTTCTCATGGGTATATACATGATGAGTATAGCGTGCGTTGATATATACCGTTAAACTTCATCTATAAGCACCCATTGACTAATAGTTAATAAGCAGAGAATAGATAAAAAGGTATGAGCGCCCTCTATTAATCTAGAGAAATTAGCACGAATTTGTTTAGTGTATTCGATATTCAATAATATAAAGTTGTATAACTCTCTAAATAATTTCATGGACAGACGAATTGCTCAATTGGTAAAGCGCCCGGTAAAGCGTCAACTTCAGTATCACGAGGTTGGTGGATCAATTCTCAACTACACCTTTTGCAGTTTGTTTTGAAATCCAAGTGATATAGAAATTAATGCAAACTTGAATGTAAAATGATTACTCAATTATACTAGCTTTATTGTTATTTTTCAAAAAACAAGCGCATAATTAATTTGATTGTATAAAGTAATGATCTTAATAGTCCAACCTTTTTATAAGCTAAAACACATTTATACTACAAATTAACCACAGCAAAATGTATTCATTGGCTTATTTTAAATGTTTCACACAGTAATCTTAAACGTTGCCTTCATTATGATTTAAGGGCAAATTATGATGATGCATATTAGATTGGTAGATCAAGTTAAGCAACAAAATGAAAGTAACTATGCAAACCACTATAATCCTGGTCTCACAATGAATGAATAGGTGAATGAATGGATGGCTATTAAATCAATTTATTTCCAATAAGATAGAGGGCCGTCCATTTATACCGACCCATCAATCATACATGTAGTTATAAAACAGTATCTGACACAGCAGTCTCGTTTAGATCAATTGGTTAAGCCGGCAGTTTGGGCAATTGTAATCGCAGGTTCCAGATGACAATACCTGGTTCGAATCTCACTTCAAGACTTCTTCTTTTGGAAAGTTTATAAATATTTACGGTGTATATCAAATTCTTAACTTTGTTTTTACCATGAATAAATAGTGAATCTATCTTTGTCTTTAATGTGGGTTTTCCCTTTTTTTCTCCTCTCTTTCTACTATTTTAATTTTTAATTTTAATGTTATCACAATCGTTTATAAATAGTACAAACATTTAAATCAACCTCAACGACTTAGTATTTTTGTGAAGACATGCATGGATGGAGTACAATGAGACAATACGTTGATTACAATTTACTGCTTTTCAGTTCTGCTACTTATGGTTTTGGCCATTGTTGGTTCTAGATGACAATTCCTGATTGAGTTTATAGAGACACATACATGTACATGTACATGTAATCGATACAAGCATGTAGCATGTCTATCGAATTTGGGGCAGAGGACTTCTTTAGTGATATAGACACAGTTTCGTAATTCTAAAACTAATCCGTTATAAATCAATAACACGTGGCCACTATACTACCATTTACATGAATGTAATGCATGACCTTTAATACCACGTGAGCTGCTCAAACTATGACATGTTCATAGGCGTGAAATTTAAAGGCAAAGTCAAACGTGTGTATTATAGTTCCGAAAAACTTAAACAGACTTAAAAAATGGATGGTGCCGTAAATAAGTCCTTCGCGTGATTTCTTTTATTATTTCCACTCAGTTTTGTTTTATTTGTTTTGTGCTTTGTGTTTCTCCAAGAATAGGTATGGCACAAACGTGTAATATCGCGTTTCGAATCAATGAGGACAACAGGCAAAACGTTATTGACTGGCTATGGCTTGCGTGTCCAGTTTGATTAAATTTTGTTTCATTTAAAAAGAATATATATAAAAAAAACCAACGAAAAAGATAGATTCCTTGTTCATTCATGATAAAAAATAAAACACTGTGAAGAATTTGAAAATTATGACCTTTCCAAAAGAAGAAGTCTTGAAGTGAGATTCGAACCAGGAATTGTCATCTGGAACCCGCGATCACAATTGCCCTAACTGCCGGCTTAACCAATTGATCTAAACGAGACTGCTGTGTCAGATACTGTTTTATAACTACATGTATGATTGATGGGTCGGTATAAATGGACGGCCCTCTATCTTATTGGAAATAAATTGATTTAATAGCCATCCATTCATTCACCTATTCATTCATTGTGAGACCAGGATTATAGTGGTTTGCATAGTTACTTTCATTTTGTTGCTTAACTTGATCTACCAATCTAATATGCATCATCATAATTTGCCCTTAAATCATGATGAAGGAAACGTTTAAGATTACTGTGTGAAACATTTAAAATAAGCCAATGAATACATTTTGCTGTGGTTAATTTGTAGTATAAATGTGTTTTAGCTTATAAAAAGGTTGGACTATTAAGATCATTACTTTATACAATCAAATTAATTATGCGCTTGTTTTTTGAAAAATAACAATAAAGCTAGTATAATTGAGTAATCATTTTACATTCAAGTTTGCATTAATTTCTATATCACTTGGATTTCAAAACAAACTGCAAAAGGTTGTAGTTGAGAATTGATCCACCAACCTCGTGATACTGAAGTTGACGCTTTACCGGGCGCTTTACCAATTGAGCAATTCGTCTGTCCATGAAATTATTTAGAGAGTAATACAACTTTATATTATTGAATATCGAATACACTAACAAATTCGTGCTAATTTCTCTAGATTAATAGAGGGCGCTCATACCTTTTTATCTATTCTCTGCTTATTAACTATTAGTCAATGGGTGCTTATAGATGAAGTTTAACGGTATTATGGTGAACACTTTCCAATGTACTCTGAACCTGGAGAAGTAGTATCACCTGTAGATTAATTGGGAAGTTTGTCAATAGCGTCTAGTGAGGCATCTGTGTTGTTTGTAACCTTAATAAGTATTGATAGGTTTATCAATATTAAATTCCCTTATTCTACGAAGAAATTAGGTAAACAGTCAACAATTATGATTTCTGTAATGGTGTGGGTTTGCTCATTAGCTTTGGGTATAGTCCCATCAGTTCTTAGTGGAAGAAATTTCAAGTTTTATGATAACTCACATGTGTGTGTTGGGTCTGCCACTAGCTTTGACCCAAACATTCTCGACTGTAAATACCGGCGAAATTAAATTCCCGTTTTACTGATTATTTAACTTATGTTGTGGCTACCTATACAACTATATCTACAGGTTATACCAATGGCTTATATTATTCGATAGCTGTTTCCTTGGATTAAATTGCTTTTGTATCCTGATAATCCTCTGGTGTTACATAGAAATAGTGAGGGCTGTTTTAAAGTCAGCAACAGATTCTGGACGAACCCTGATATGAAAGAACAAATGAACTCACCACAAAGGTAACCGGTATAAATTGCCACTGATTTTGCATGCTGGTCTCCACTAGTTATCCTTGGAATTTTGGTGCAATTAAGGGTCATTACACTACCCCCTTCCGTATACGCTGGTCAGTAACATTCGTTCTACCTTTGAATTCGGCAATTAATCCATATTTGTATACTGCGTCAGAAATCATGTCGAATTATCGAAAGAAAAAGCTGGTAAATCAAGTTCACAACTGGTTACTCAGAATTCGTCGACAAAATAATGGCATCAAATAGCCTGTTTATTTAGACTAGGGGTTGAAACTCTATCTCACATCCCAGTTAGAACTGAGCTTTCGTGACAGCCAGAAAGTATAGATACTTTTACCAAATTAAAATGCATGTAAATGAAACTAACTTTGAGAAATCACATCAACGAATCGTGATATAGTATGCTTGATATAGGTCGGTCCTTGTGTTCGTAGAATAAATGTAACTAAATTGTCTTGTAGGTTCGAGTTTACGACTTGCGTCGGCCTTCTCGCAAATGTGAGAACAATCCCATCAAAAGAATAAGGGAAAACAATACTTTGTATGCGCACCACTCAAATTAATATTATGATCAATTTTCGCACATAAAATCAGATTTCGTAATCGTGCAAATTACTTGTTTCATGTTTTAGTGTTAGATCTAAAAATAATAACGGCGTATTATATATGTATATCGGGACACATAATAGTAAAGAATATAGTCATCGTCCATCACTTTTTATCGATATAATAATGGTAATCAAATCTGTTAAAAAGTAGTCATTTGGGGTAAACACTACCATTTTTAGTTAGAGCCAGCGTTCAATTAAGTTATTAGAGTAAATGTTGCCGGACTTCTGTTACAGAATGAAAATGCGCCTTTCGTGCCTTTGCAAATCGTAACGTCGAACAATTATTAAATCTCTATTAGTTTTTGAAACGTTATAATACGAAATTGTAACTCTTGTTACATTGAGTGCTTAAAAACCAGGCAGTCGGCACATTTCGACCATACCGATTCTCTACATCCCTTAGTATAAGCTATTCTTAATAATGTGTATTAAAAAAATCACAGTGTTTCTAGATATAATTATATGGGGAGGGGTAAAATGAGACATTTACCTAAAAAACCCGTCTATTTTTAAAACAGTCAATCTGGCATCAATGGGTTGGTATAGAGCATACCTTACAGATATCAACTTAATTCTTGGTGACAATATTATATAGCACATTACTTCGTAATGTGACATAACCAAACGTCTGAAGTATTTGGTTTTCTGTTATCAAATTTTAATTTTGGCCATTTTACTCATTTTTGGTCAAAATAATGATATTTTTTAGAACCCATTGCTCATTTGGACAGCAACTTTGACTTTTAATTGCTAATATGCCGAGGAAGGTCAGATATGAGCCCTTCTTATGAAAAATATAAAATCATTGTTGCTGGGCCTCTGCAATCTCTTTTACAATGTTATCTTTAATCATTATTTTTTTCAATTCCTAGCAAGGATGATCTCATAAAATGACATATAGCAATCAAATTGTATGGGGAAAGTATAGTTTTAATATGATGTATGTATTAGACCATTAGACACTCATATCCCGAATTTCGCCTAAAACGGTAAAATTCCATTAGTTGGCATGAACCAACATGTATGATCAGAGTATAGTTTTAACAATGGTCTGTATGTGTTAGACCACTAGAAACTCATATCTCGTATTTTTGCTTTGTTAACATACTTTAAAACCAAAATGGTCGTCAAAATCCCATAAAACAGCATAATATTAACCGAAATGCATGGTGAAAATATATGGAACGATGTGTATGGATATGCCATATTGTTAGACCACTAGTTTCTCATATTCAGTATTTTTTGCTTGGTTAACATTAGTTACAAAAATGGCCCCCAAATTGGTCCCAAAATGGCTGAAAAAATTGTCAAATTGCATAAAATGGGATAAAATCAATCTAAATGTATGATGGAAAGTATAGTTTAAGATTGGGATGTATGTATTAGACCACTCGTAACTCATATCCAGTATATTTGCATTGTAATGACATACTTTAAATCCAAGATGGCCACCAAAATGACCGCTGTAAATGTAAAAATAGTCCACATGAGTGCATGATAATCCAAATAGATATTATAAGAGTGTATATAAGTAATGCATCACATTCACCAAATAGTATGTCTCAAACTGCTAAGCTACTTATTAAGATATAAGACCCACCTCTGTGACAATTTTGATTCTGTATCCTTTCCAAAATAGCTGCCAGAATGATTAAGTTGATGGTGAATGACCTAAAACAATTGTTTTGTATTGTGAATGACCATACTATGTAATACCAATACCCCAGAATCTAATGAGGACAGCATTCACTATGTCTATGATAAAGCCTAGGGGCTGTAGATCTAGTTTGAGTATTTTAAAATATCCAAGATGGCTGCAAAAGGTTAAAATAACTGAAAAATTTAAAAGTATTAGTTTATTGTTAGTGCTACAGTGATACAAAATCAAAATTGTCATAGATGTGGGCCTTATATCTAAAAGCAATAACTTAGCTGTTTAGAACATACTATTTGGTGAATGTGATGTAATATACACTCTTACAATATCTATTTAGTGATTATCACTCACTCATGTAGACTATTTTTACATTTACAGCGGCCATTTTTGTGGCCATCTTGTATTTAAAGTATATTATTACAATGCAAATATACTAGATATGAGTTACCAGTAGTCTAATACATATATCCCAATGTTAAAACTATACTTTCATACATTTTGGTTGATATTATCCCATTTTATGGAATTCTGACAATTTGTCCAGTCATTTTGGGACCCATTTTCGGGGGCCATTTTGGATTTGTCAGTATGTTAGCAAAGCAAAAATAGTAGATATGAGTTACTAGTGTTCTAATACATACATCCCATCATTAAAACTATATTTTCATCATACATTTAGGTTGATAATATCCCATTTTATGGAATTCTGACAATTTGTCCAGTCATTTTGGGACCCATTTTCGGGGGCCATTTTGGATTTGTCAGTATGTTAGCAAAGCAAAAATAGTAGATATGAGTTACTAGTGTTCTAATACATACATCCCATCATTAAAACTATATTTTCATCATACATTTAGGTTGATAATATCCCATTTTATGGAATTCTGACAATTTGTCCAGTCATTTTGGGACCCATCATTACATTCCAGTTGCCTGTTAGGTTTGAGCCCAAGTTTGATAGGTTGAACAGGCCATGACGATAGTATTAGTAAGTTCCAACCAAGAATGACATCCATCCAACACCATTGACCCATGCTGGGGGACCTTGAGTGTGGCAGCGGTGGAACTAGAAACAAGCCCGAGAGGCTGCAGTATTGCCACATGACTTTCCACACGTGTGATTTTCTGCCCGTTTGGGCTAGTTTTAAAACTAAAATCTGCTCTTTGGATAATATTATGTGATTTTTTTTTCTCTCGAAATTTGAACATTTGTTTTTATAATATATGATATAGCACTTGTTTTTATGACAAATCGAAATTAAAAGTTGAAATTTGTTATCACAAGAACATTTTCAAAAGCAGTATATAGAGCTACTAGTTACACCAACAATAAAGAGCCTTGAGCTATGCTTAGGATAGCGGTGGAAATGGTAGCACGCATGTTGGCAAGACACAGTTGGTGTAAAATAAATCAGATAAATGGTGTAGGAGGGGATGATTTATTACCCTGGATATGTTATCAAAGACGTGGTCAAGAAAGTTGGACTTTATACAGGGCACGGAACCGTAATGTTTTGGGGGCCATTTTGGATTTGTCAGTATGTTAGCAAAGCAAAAATAGTAGATATGAGTTACTAGTGTTCTAATACATACATCCCATCATTAAAACTATATTTTCATCATACATTTAGGTTGATAATATCCCATTTTATGGAATTTGACAATTTTTGCAGCCACTTTGGGACCCTTTTAGGGGCCATTTTGGATTTGTAACTATGTTAACAAAGCAAAAATACTGGATATGAGTTACTAGTGGTCTAACACATACATCCCATCATTAGAATTATATTTTCATCTTACATTTCGGTTGATATTGTGCTATTTTATGAAGTTTTTACAGGTTTGGTTTGAGGGAGTCCGGGGGGGGGGGGGGGGGGGGGACCTGAATATTTTGACTCACCCTGTATGTAAGGGTGTAAGTATGTATAGGGTTGAGACCCAGTGGGATTGAGACCGAAAGTAATGTAAATTGTATGGTCATAAATCCATATTGCTAATACATGGTCATCATTTTTGAATCTTTGAAATCACTTCGAAAAGGGTGTTTTATGAATATAAAATTGAAGCATTCTTAACTCATAAGTTGACTGCGTTTATACAATAATGATTTCCCCATGCACGTCATTTTCAGGGTTTTACCAAAAAGATTTACCTTAGATATCATTTGAATTCGGACCTATGATTACTAAGAACAAAATTAGTAGCAGTATCATATTTGTGGCTTTATGACATAGAATAATTAAAGTTGGTTTTAAAGTATGTATGTATAATAATTATGGTATATAAAAATATATTCAATAAATTCTGTAATTATATGTGAGGTCAATTATATATAAACTATATATAATGTTCAAAATACATATAAGCAGTCTATTGTAAAATTATGTGTATTTCAATAACTTCTGTGTGATATAGCTGGATGGTTTTCAAAGTATGTATGAATTATAGCACAGTGGTGTGTCCAGAGCAAGGGCCATAGAGACGCCGCCGCCCCTTCCCAACCCCTTGAGTACCATTTGGCTGAATTGCACATATTCTGCTAAATTTCGTGAAATGTAGGAATGTTTCTTTTTCATTTTTATTCAATTTCAAGGCGTTTTTTGAGGGAATCAAAACTAAATTAGTATACAAATAGCAAATGGCGTACAAGTGCGCATTATATCCAGGAATAATAGTTTAAAGCCCGTTTAAAAGTATAAGTGTACATGAATCATGGCCACATTCATGCAAATAGTACTAATACATTTGCGCGCTATGCGTTTATGTTCTCAATGAACAGGTCTGGCAAATTCTCTATGAAGTGAGTCGGAGGAATAGAATCTGCCCCCCCCGACCCCCTCCCCCCCCCCCCCCCCCCCCCCCCCCCCCCCTTCTCCTACAAGAGAATCCTGAAAAAGCTACTGGAAGAACACTTTTAAAAACTGTATACTGTAAAAAAAAACAATAAATATTCGTACAATGCACTGCATCCTTCAATATACAGGGTGAGTCAAAAAGACTGCAATAGTGGAAAGAAGCCATTTTGTTTTCAAAACCATAATGAATTTTAAAACTTTTTAAACGTTGCAAGAATGATGTATTTAATCCTAACTTTGTGTGAAAAAATGAAGTCAATATCATTTTCCGTTTGCCTTTGGTGAACCTTTTGACCAGTGCACCCATTTCACACGTTGTCCACGAGATACCCAAAATATGCATCAGATCGCAAAATATGCCTCTCATTCAAATTTGGAAACTTGAGTTCATTTGTGATGTTATTGGAATTTGATGCATCCTTTCTTGTTTACATGTGAGTTAGCATAATTAAGTTTTCCGAAGTGTATACGAGGAGGACAAAGTTGCCTACTGAAAGTTTTCACCCTTTCTTGATTTGGTATAGTCCAAAAAAAATTCGCGCGTTTAGCCATTCATTTCCGGTGTTTTCCCGCGGTTTGATCGCGTTCTCGCTTTTGTCACCGTGGCATGTTCATTCGCTTTTTGGCTGTCTTCCGCAACGGTCCGGTTAGGAGAAAAAGAAGGAAAAAAAACACAGAGGAAACGTCATTGGCATCAATCATCAGTGTTTTATTCTCAATTTCAATCCAGCCAAGTCTTTTCTTCTTCCGTGCACTCGTCTTTTCGTGTACTTTTGACTCGTTGTATCATCATAGGGCTGCGATAAACTGTCAGTGATTCACGGTTCATCGTCAAAACGTTAAGTACTTTAATAATAGTATTTTGGTTGGATTTCGGCTCCGATCGGAATTGATTGTGTCATAGAAACGCGATATTGAAGTGGGAAGATGGATCACGTAGTTTTCTCTGTGCTTTTCAACCGGGCTGCAAGAGTTTTAATACGTCAATGGCCGAATCTATTCGGCAGGAGCGTGCAGTATTACAGGTATTATTTACAACCAGCTAGGTGAGAATTATGTTACTTAATCGTTCTGTAAACATGGTAGGCTTAAACACGCAAATGTGTACAGTTCGTGTCAATATTTTGCTTTCACTCGATATATTGATGCAAAGCTTTCATTGTAATACTAGGTCATTTCCGCATGCTTAGCTGTTTATTGAATATCGATCGGGAGCGTACGAACGGTTTTAAAAGTAAAATCTCGGCTAATCCAGGGGCTATTTTTTGGTTCGCCGCGATCGAGGTCGTTGATCTCGTTCCGCACTATGAAAACTCTCTCATTGCTTGCGTGGTAGATTTCGATCGCGACAGGAGCATGCGCAGATGCGATTTTTGTGTAAGTGGTCTGTGATTTTGTCAATATTATATTTTTACTGTGATTTGTCGATCTGCATTAAATGCAAAAAGTAACAACGCCCCCGGCTGGACTCGAACCACCAACCTTTCGGTTAACAGCCGAACGCGCTAACCAATTGCGCCACGGAAGTGATTATTACTAGGCTGTTTTGGTTTGTCATGTTCACCCGTTCACACTTTCTTGCAAAGTCGGTCATCGTTTTTTCTCAAATGTTGCTTGCATATTGCCTTTGCTGTCGCCTTTAATACATGTGCTGTTACTTGAACTTGGAACCAACGTTTAATTTGAACTGTCTATTTTCAATAAAAAAATACTCCAATACGGGAAAAAAATCAGAAAAGCTCACAGACAACAAATAAGAACATCATTTTACTCGACCTAGAATTTCAATCAACGGATTTCAATCATCGGCAAAACCCGATGATGTGAGTGACGTCATTTAATGAGCTCATTAGCATAATTTATGTCCGTGAAATATACAATAGGGTTTTGGTAGTGTTCCGCGGCCAGGCCTATTCATTCATACTAAAATGTATCAAGAAGTTGCGCACGATAGAGTATAGGGTTGTTTATATTACATTGTACTTCTACGGTTTTCATGCAGGATATTTTACAAGGCTTTACGGTTGTTGTTCATACCAATGTTATTATGCGCAAATCATTATACTCATAAATTAAAGGTTGAGGTGGGTCATTCAGAGGTTTAAAATAATTAGAGATTATATGAATCTGCATCCATTCAACAAATGTCTAATAGTGTTTGGGCTCTAAACCAGGTCTTACCAGAATATCAATAATATGCTGTCATTATCGATTTAGGATTTGAAGTAGTTGATCGGTCTTGTGTTGCCAGTGGGCTTTTTAAAGCTTTAAATTACGGTCTATCCTCTTCAATCTAGTTTGCTATTAACTTATAATTGTGAACTAAAGTCAGGCACTTGAGAGTTATCTATCTATCGATTTACCTGCTCGACGATATAAAGTCGATCTAATCTTCTCAACGTCTGTAGAATATTATTAATTTATAGCTCGTATTTACTTTCACGCGATTTTGCTATCTGGTCATAATAGTAACTGAGGGCGCTATTTATATCACGGGCGATTCATATCGGGGTGGTTTTGGGACAATCTTTTTGTAGTATTTTGGTTACTGTGTCATTTGTTTAACGGCAGAAATCATGTTTAAATGTTACTCGTAGTTTTTAAATATTCTTCATCGGAATTCCTTGAAATGGATTATCATGGGAAATATCGTGGCAATATTAGACTGATTTTGACGTTGCCGTCGGTATGTGGGTAGAGTTT
Organism: Ophiura sarsii; assembly: GCA_035610835.1. Classification (NCBI taxonomy): domain Eukaryota; kingdom Metazoa; phylum Echinodermata; class Ophiuroidea; order Amphilepidida; family Ophiuridae; genus Ophiura; species Ophiura sarsii. The sequence goes on along the minus strand of CM069445.1, from coordinate 27,460,258 downwards.
GCTCTGTTGCTGAACGTTTTCAAATTAGCCAAACAAATCCTGTCATATACTCATGAATGTGGTTCCATGGTTTCCAATTACTTCTGACGTTTAACTGATCAGGTGATAACACAATGTATATAAATTCAACGGCAGGGTATAAGTGAATAAGTGAATTAATTTACAACTACCATCGCACATTTTACTGATTCTACTTGTGTTCCCTGTCTGCAGTTTAATATGTTTTACATGCTTAGTCCGCCCTGGTTTGCTCTCTGTTTGTTTTGCTTGTTTCCAATTTAGATACTTCACTTGATGCTTACCATCGTCAAAACGTCCACATGTCGCAGGTGTAACATCTCGACCGCTACTCCACTTGACGTCATCCTCTGGGTCATCCATCCGTTCCTCAACTAGCTACGGAGTCTAACGGTGACACCGGGCGTCGTAGAATTACGATAGCGGAGCCTAGCGATCCAATACAAGTTTAATTCGTGGAGATGGATATAGATTGAGCTTTATAAACAAAGGCTTACATACACCTGGCTATACATATTCCTTGAAAGTTATACCTCTAATCTGAAGCAGAAAGATGGCCTACAGCACTTTTATGCAGTCAAGTCAATATCAAAGCAAATGTCTTTCGATAAATCATCATCCGGTGCAATTGATCCGGGATTAATTTTATTTCGTATCAGTACTCTGGTTAAAACGGCTGGTATCATAAATCGTGTCTCCAAGTGGGAAAGGTATCGTTGCAAATTCGTGTCCAGGATTGATGCAACTGTTTTTCATATCTCCAAGCTCAAAGTCGTAACCATGCTTTTCAGCTGTTTAGGGATGTTTTATTACTGCATGGTTTGCGGGCACGGTTTCATCGTCATGCGTTACACATCAAATAACTAAACCTTTTTGCTAATCCGGTTATGTAGTAATCTCTTAATGGCTAAACCATTCAAGTGAATGCGTATGATTTACTCGGACCATGCAGCTCGTCAAACCAGGGAGGTATCTGTTTAGCTTGTTTATACAGCTCTATTCTGTTATTTAACTATGATCAATAATTAACAATGATAACAGAGCTTGATTGAATAATACATGTCATACATGTCATCAGGTTTTATACTCTGGGCATTTCTACATTTCGTAATGAAAAAGTTGTAACCATCGTCGTAGGAAATAGTATTCATTAAAAATATGTGCTAACATCTATTTTTAATCTTTAATGATTGTGCATATAATGGTGTAGTTATCAATTAAATACCCCTTCTTATATATCAGCGCTCTTATTTGCTTTGAGTTTACAATGGTTACCTTAATCTTTGAAATGTATGCAAAGGCGCGGCGGCACCCTACATAACTAGGCAAATCTTAAGAGGCATATATGATCAAAACTTCTATAATTGGTTTAGTGTATTGAAGTTGGATTTGTATCCTTTATTGTGTATCAAATATGTCAGTTGAACAACGTTTGGAATTTGCGTCGCATGAACCATTGTGTTCTTTTTATCTTGTCCATATAATAAACTACAGTTTTCACTGATTGTCGGGTCCTTGGTCGGAAATAGTATCTCGACTCGTTCTGTTTACTATGCCCCCCCCCCCCCCCCCCCCCTAGTTGCCATTATAGATACGACCCCGTGATTTGCCGTGCATTTTAATTATGTATGAGCATGGAGGATGAAGCACGGTAGGCACATTTTAATTGTTTTAAAAATGGTTGACTTAACCTAGGTTAATCACTTGGAAATATTTTATTTTTGTTAAAATATGTCTATCACATGTACTAGTCATGACTATTCAAATTAAATTAAATTGATTATCTATTGACAACGGTTGCATTGTTTTAAAAAGGGGATAACATAACCATAGTTCAATCTTTTGGTTATACATTATTTATTGAAATATGTTTTTGCTTATCACAAGGACTATTGCCTTAACTTAAATTGGATTATTAATGCCTTAACTTAAATCGGATCCAGGGCTATGCCCTGGGAATTCTTTGTCGGAATACCTCAATATATTGCATAGGTTATATATAGATTTATGCGGTTGAGTACCAATACGAATTAGAATAAATCTTAAGTTTGGTTCGATAATGAGTGTTTAGTGGTCCATGACTGGTGTATTGATAATTTCAATAGGCGTAAATCCGATTAAATCGACAATTATCCAAGTCGTATTGAGAAGTATCGTTTGGAACTCACTTCACGCTAGGGCATTGCAGCAGTAGCATCACTTTCACTTTAATTGACATAATTTAGTGTCTATAGGTTATGATTTATCATGTTTGATGATTAATCTTGTAGCACGTGTTCCCTTGGCCTGAAAGGGCTGATTCGCAGAATTTGTTCAGGTGTACGTTTCCACTTTTCCCCAACAAAAGGGGTTTGTGGTTTTTCGTAGCTCGCGCTCAGCTGTTCACGTGGCTCATGATATTTCCATGATTGTTCGTATAAATTTGATTAAAGTGTCCAAATCAATGTGATAACGCGTATATTGTACCATGATGTTATGATTATGATAACAGTTTTCGTGAAGGATAACTATGTGAATTATCAGCGTGGCGTAGCAAATGCCATTTAATGTGTATAGTGTGTAGGGTTTGTTTTAAAGGGACATTGTTTGAATGTAGTTCAAAACTTATTATTTAATCGGGTTAGTTAATCACGAGTTACTTTTACCTTTAGGTAAAATCAAGAGAAACATAAATGCAAATAATAATAATAATAATAATAATAATAATAATAGTAGAGTCTTATATAGCGCCGGTATCCGCCATAAATGACGCTCATGTCGCTTGTTGCATATACAACCACTTGAAGGAGAAAAAAAAAAAAAAAAAAAAATTTAAAAAAAAAAATTTAAAAAAAAATATTTACAGTGCATAAAGTTCACGTCTTAGTAATAGTATATTCATCATAACAAGATGTCTGGAAAATGCAAATCTTAAGTTCTTCTGATTCTGTACAAACCATGACGACATAAGATGTGAAGTGTTGTTTCGATAAAAGATGGGTGACATCTACATATAAATAGGCCGTGTTTGTGGATGTATTAAAATATATCTTAATTGGTACACAATCAAGGTATTCATGGCTATTCAACAGGGTTTTTCAGTCTTTTTCTCTATGCGTCCAACAAGCTCATGTATTGTTACCAACTCAACATTTAATGGATGCTCTGACATGTATCCGCCATCTTCTGTCACATACCCGCATTATTTGGTCTGACATTTTACCTCGGTTGTTTTTCTATGGGAGCATAGACCTGGGGTGGGAAGGCGGATCGTTAAATTTATGAACTCACAGGCTCAAAAGGCCATTCACGCTATGGACAATGCCGGTTTTATTATCCACGCCATTTGGGCTAATGATTTTGGGTTGTTAATAGGAGAGACGGCCTGCACCTCAGCGAGGAGGGTATGTTTTTAGAATGGGTCTGGCTAAATCAAACTCTCTGAGAAGGGGGGGGGGGGGGGCTTGTGTGGTGTTTTATATATATAATAATATTAAGGCCATATAGTAATATATATAAATTTGTGTTCCTTGTTTTGGGGCAAGTACCTTAATGAGTTCCTTGGTTGGCAGTTTTCGTTTCCGTGGCAAAAGAATTGTCTAAAATTATTACTTTTGTAAAATTAAATTAGCATTTTCAAGAAAAATCCCATACAGGGGACAACAGAAAGTTGCAGGAGAGAAAGTCCTAGGAGAAGTGTTATGAAAATGAAGACTAATTCAAATTAATTTAAATTGGCGTCGTCATTTATGTGTAGTCGCCGTCCTGCCTTTGTCTATGTTAGGCTGGCTATTTAACAAAGAAAATTTGGCTTATAAATTAATGTATGGCAATTCATGATACATGTTTTCATGATAAATTTCAAAAAGTTCAGTGACAAGGTTAAATTGGTGTCAAAAATTTTCTGTCATTTATATGCTAAAGTCCATCTTCACTTTATGGTAGGGTGGCATTGCAATCACTGTTCTTATCACAATTGTGAATCATTGTATGCAAATTTAAATATGATACTGAATGATACTGAATGATACTGAATGATACTGAATGAAATAAATAAATGAAATAGTTGCGGTAGGCAGCCAAAATGCTACCACTACCAGATCGGTGTGTTGTTTCTAACTTTTCTGTGGGCAATTAAGTTTTCCGAAGTGTATACGAGGAGGACAAAGTTGCCTACTGAAAGTTTTCACCCTTTCTTGATTTGGTATAGTCCAAAACAAATTCGCGCGTTTAGCCATTCATTTCCGGTGTTTTCCCGCGGTTTGATCGCGTTCTCGCTTTTGTCACCGTGGCATGTTCATTCGCTTTTTGGCTGTCTTCCGCAACGGTCCGGTTAGGAGAAGAAAAAAAACCACCCACCGCCCTATAGTGGATGGTGGGCTAGGTGCCCTCAGTTCTTTTTTTTAAAGACGTGGGGTCGGGGTGAGTGCCCTCAGTTCCGTAAGGACGTGGGGCCCGGACCGGACTCCCTCCCACCGCCCTATAAAGTATAGGGCGTTTTTGGTACCCTCAGTTCTTTAATTTGCTTAAGACGTGGGGTCGGGGGGAGTGCCCTCAGTTCTGGCAGAGTACCCTCAGTTCTTTATTTTGCTTAAGACGTGGGGTCGGGGGGAGTGCCCTCAGTTCTGCAGACGTGGGGTATGGTTAAGGTGCCCTTAGTTCTATCAATGACGTGGGGCCAGGACTTTCAAAATTGATGAAAGATAAGTATGCGTTGGTTGAGATGGGTGTGTTTTTACAGCACAGGTTGGGCAGTTTTCGTTTCCGTGGCAAAAGAATTGTCTAAAATTATTACTTTTGTAAAATTAAATTAGCATTTTCAAGAAAAATCCCATACAGGGGACAACAGAAAGTTGCAGGAGAGAAAGTCCTAGGAGAAGTGTTATGAAAATGAAGACTAATTCAAATTAATTTAAATTGGCGTCGTCATTTATGTGTAGTCGCCGTCCTGCCTTTGTCTATGTTAGGCTGGCTATTTAACAAAGACAATTTGGCTTATAAATTAATGTATGGCAATTCATGATACATGTTTTCATGATAAATTTCAAAAAGTTCAGTGACAAGGTTAAATTGGTGTCAAAAATTTTCTGTCATTTATATGCTAAAGTCCATCTTCACTTTATGGTAGGGTGGCATTGCAATCACTGTTCTTATCACAATTGTGAATCATTGTATGCAAATTTAAATATGATACTGAATGATACTGAATGATACTGAATGATACTGAATGAAATAAATAAATGAAATAGTTGCGGTAGGCAGCCAAAATGCTACCACTACCAGATCGGTGTGTTGTTTCTAACTTTTCTGTGGGCAATCAATTATAATCATACCCATGCTATGAAAGCGTATAATGTTCTAAATTTTAATTAAAATACTGAAATTTTCCATTTTTTTGTTGGCGGGATATTCAAATATGAAAATGCAATGTATGCCTTTTCAAATGAAAATCACTGTGCTCGTGGACAAACAGGTACATTTTGTTGTGCAGCAAAGAGGGTCACCAAAGACAAAAGAAGAATGCGATCGACTTCATTTTTTCACACAAAGTTAGGATTAAATACATCATTCTTGCAACGTTTAAAAAGTTTTAAAATTCATTTTGGCTTCTTTCCACTATTGCAGTCTTTTTGACTCACCCTGTAGATTGGAAATATTTGAAGCATGAACTACTCGAAATGAACATGCACGCAAACTCTTCAGGTTTTATAAATGGTCACGCGTTATGAACACGCCTCCCAATAGGGTGGTGTTGTTACACTTATCTGGAAGTTTTCAATTTCATGTTTTAATGTGCCTCTACTATAGAAAGACTTTGTCATATAGCTGTCTAAACACTTTCATCTACATCTGTAAATCAAGGGTGATAATGTGTATGTAATAATTATATCTGGTAGATTATCTATAGATTATCTAACACCACACCACACCATAAATCAGGCATCTCCCATTTGAAAAATTACTTTAAAATAGAACCACTATTACCCCTAGGCAAATTCCACATTCCCAGTTTAGTTGACATAGGATCAAATTCTTTACAAAATAATGATGTATGACTGACTGACTTAGACTATTTAAATTTGAACCTAATCTATCCTTAGCAAATTATTGAGTCTAATTTATACTAATATACAATCTAGAAACACTGATTGCTTCCAAAGTCCAATATATAACATTTCAAATACATTTGCTTCAATTTTCTGTACGTGAGAGAGTAGTATTTTGGAATATCACTAAACACTGCTCAGAGGCTACAATATTAGGTCCAGGTAATCTGTTTTAACCAACTAGAAACAATCATTAAGATGTCAATTTAGACAATAATATCTCAAACGAATGTTTTAACATTTCTGATATATATTATAGAAACACTAAATTGGATGTATCTAAAAACATTTCCCCAGAACAGCTTACTTGTCCTGAAGAGACAAGGAATGTAGCTATTCAGCTACGAGGGTCATTCAATAAGTTCTACCTCCTCACTCATAACATCGCTAATATGAATGTCAGTCTCATGCCATTTGTCATAATTATAGCTCTAAGTCATAGCTACACATCTATAGTAAATAATAATTGATATCTGTTTCACTTTTGTTATGATGTGATCGGAGACGGAAAGTTAGCCTTAAGATAAATACATATTTTTTTTCGTTTTCTCTCCATATTGTATGATTAGATATATATAACAGCCTGATGAAAATGTAGCAGCTATTTTAAGGGATCACGTCAAAACTCGACCGCCAGGCAACCGCCGGTTACGGCCGGTTCCGCCCGGTTCCGCCCGGTTCTCACAAAACGTGTCGTCTGTTATAATATACACACATAATGAGGTCAAATAGTTACACTCTGGTGAACACGACCGGTTGATAGTGCCTCGTCACACGCGTGAGCAATAAAATCTTGAAGTAATGGGCTCTCAAGTTTCAGTTGACAACCAGTACAATACAGCTATTGATTTTCGCTGGGGTTGGCTTTTTCAAAACTGTTTATAGCTCAATTAACTTTTTAAAATCAATACCGAAAGTCTATGAATGGTTTTTTTTATAACGATTATAGATAGAGCTATTATGACCGCAAAGTAACTGATTGATAGTGTAAATTGGTCCGGTTACAGCAGTCAACCCGCGGTTGTTCAGTGTTGCATGCGTGAATATTCATATACCAGTAAAACATTTGACCTGAAAGAACCGGGCGGAACCGAACGTAACCGGCGGTTAACGGGCGGTCGAGTTTTGATGTCTTCCATAGTATTAAACACAATGTGCACTACTTGACAGGCTGTCAGCAATGAGATTATCCTGATAGACAATGTCCCGAATTTAAAGGTAGATGACCCGATCACATTTTCGTAACACAGAATTATTTCAAACATACGGAGATTTTCATATCATATGAAAGCTCGTATTTTTCTCATCATATCATACTGAAATTTGACGGCCTAAATCGGTATAATTACGGAGAAATCGATGAAATAACGTCGAATTACCGCGAAAGGTGGTAACCACCAATATCGTTTGTGTACAACTCAATGGGTACATTTCACGGCATCTTTTGCGTCTAAAATAAGAACCATTAGAGTTATGCAACTCAAACTTTGGAATACGACTTTTTAAGGATGACCTTTCATGCAGAATAGTAAACTTCGAGTTTAAAATCGGAACATCTACCTTTAAGGACACATAAACAAATTCAGTGACGTTCACTGGTTCATTTTGCTATCGAAAGAAGAAAGAATAAATCAAAGTGAAAAGGGGGAAAGTCGGACATCTAATCCAGGAAAGGCTTGCACATATCTATATTTTATCCTGCTTCATATGTGTGCAAACGGTCAAATGTGATAAGGCCAAGTAATATGAATACCATGTTTTTCGTCCCCGCGCATCAATATTAGACGCCGCATCAATATTTTTGCTATTTACTATTTTTTTTTTAAAACCTTTAAAAAAAAAGGTTTTACGATTTACAAATTAGATAAAAAACGACTCCTGTATCACATTATTACATTTATACAACCATGGTATCGGGTAGAGTATACATAGTAAATTTATTATTTTCAATATTGTTGATTTATGGCCGCATGGCCATCTTGGCAAAAAAATAGCAAAAATATCAAAAATAGTAAATAGTGAGTTCCCCTCATCGACTTTTGAAAAATGTCCGGACGAGAAATATTTTATTTATTTTACTTGGCCTAATCGTTATAACACATTGTTTCACCCACAAACTGAATTGAGTAACGAAAATGTATGTCACTATTCAGTATGTGATTCTAAAGTCTGTATATTAATATTATATTCATGTTCATTGTAATCAACATATCATTAAACCATGTATTAATAAATCAAAGAAATATATGTAAATATTATAGTACTTTGTGCGTTTATTTCATTAAATTAGGTGGCCTGATTTCTTTGTTCTTTTTGTTGTTGTTGTTGGCATCATGTTTCTTTTCTACTTCTTGGAGGTGCGCCAATAATGCAGTCTTATTTAAAGGTATATTATGTGATCTTTCCAGGAAACGCCCTCAACATCGAAAAAAAAATTGAAAACAGATTTTCTTGCAGATTTACATTTCTGATCATAAATCGTACATACATTCCAAGTTACAGGGCGATACGATTCTTAATTACTTCAAAATCATGGTTTTAGAGTGAAAATAAACTGTCGGATTGTCGGATTTTTGTCCGACAACTTATTTTACTCTAGTCTAAATTCACTCTAAAACCATGATTTTGAGGTAAATAGGAAACGTATCGCTCTGTAACTTGGAATGTATGTCCGATTTATGATCTGAAATGTAAATCTGCAAGAAAATCTACTTTCTAAAAAAAATCATGAATAGAGGGCGCTCTCTGGAAAAGATCACATAATATGCCTTTAATCATTTAAGCTAAATAAGTATGTTGTTCAATAAATAGACGGAGGCAAATTTTCCCTTCCACATTGTGAAAAGTTCACAAACTTCGATGATATTTCACCAGTATCATTAAATGACCATTTCAATTGACGGTTTTGAATCAGGATAATACTGACTTTGATCAGTTGTTTTGTCGGTAACTACACTCTCAGCAAAAATGGTTCGGAAAGGGTTCTTTGAGTAAGCTCGGGGTTCGATGTAGAACCTTCTGCACTCAAGGAACCTTTAATGGTTCTAAGAAGGATACAAATGGTTCTAAACCCAGAATGAAAGGTTCTTCCTGAGTCAATGGTTCCTTATAGAACCCTAAAATACGAAAAAAGGATTCCATGAAAAGCTGTGAGAGTTCTTTATAATGACTTGCACTTCAGAACTATTTGACACACGGGTCCCAGCCAACATCGATCGTGGGCCAACAGTGGGCCCTCGTGGGACCCTTAATATTTTGTCCACTTTGGCCTGTATACGGGCCAAAGTGGACAAAATATTAAGGGTCCCATGAGGGCGCACTGTGGGCCCACGGTCGATGTTGGCTGGGTGTGCATCGGCTTCTTTAAAATTAACACCATGGAAAGTAGATTTCGTAAGGATTTATATATCCATTTTATTAACACTTAGTGATTGTTCACAAACCAGGTACATGCATAATGAAGAAAATTAGAAAAGTATGCAAACAGCAAAATAAAATGGTGCTTGAAACAATCTATTTCTAAATATTTCTGAAGAATCCTAAGGGTTCTATAATAACAAAACTGAAGAACTTTTTTGGTTCTTTAAAGAACCTTTCAAGAGGGTTCTTTAACCCTGAAGAACCATTAGGGTTCCATATAGAGGACAAAACTGAAGAACCTTTTTTTGTTCTTTATAGAACCTTTCAAGAGGGTTCTACAATGAAATGGTTCTTGGAAAGAACCCATGAGGGTTCCATATGGAGGACAACGTGAGGAACCATTTATGGTTCTAAGTTGAACTTTTTTGCTGAGAGTGTATGAACTTTAAAACATTTTACTTTGGGACCTCAGAATTTCCCTCGTGTAATTCCTCGAGTCCAAAGTGAAAATGTTTTGATTCTTCACAATTACCTCTAAACAAGTGATACGCAAGGGGGTAAAAGTTGATAAATGTGGACAATTACAGGTACAAATTTGATTAAACAAATGTCTTAAGTATGACTGTTAATGAATGAGAATAAATGTTAGTGTTTTAGACTGTACATGTGTTATATTGTCTGTATTATTATTTTATTATAAGTTTCACTTAAAATAATATTACCGCCAGCATTTGTGTCAGATAGTATAACACGTGTACAATCTACATGTACAACAATACCTTTATTCTATCATTCTGAGTACATAAAAATAGGCAACAGAACCGACAGACGAAAGGTTTCTGCTCTGGTATTGAATATGTTCACGTTGTCGTTAAAAAGGAGGTGTCCCGCAAGCATAAAAGTGGGCATTAGGGCCTATATGTTAGAAAAATAACTATACAGCCCAACTTTTGTAATTAAATAGAACAAAACACCACACTTATGACAAAAACAAATAAAAACCGCAATCTCTCAACATGCACTTTTTAAAATTCGCGGCGATCAAAAGTCCCAGTGTCGATGATGTCATAGTTATACAATGCACTTGCGCAAATTTGAGCACCGATACCCATGACGTCATCGACACCGGGACTTTCGATCGCCGCGAATTTAAAAAAATGCAAGTTGAGTGAGGGCAGTTTTTATTCATTTTTGTGACTAGTATGGTGTTTTGTTCTATATAATTCCGTAATTTCGGCTCGATAATTATTTTTCTAACAAATAATGCTCAATGTTGTGCTTGCGGAACCATTCTTTTAAATTAAAGAGTTATTGAAGGATGTACATCAGGGGTCGCATTCTGACGCATCTGCGCGTCCTAGACCTCTCACTTTCTAATAGTGACGCGTCAGGTTTCAAATTGGAAAGACTTGCGGGTCCCGATCAAAATTGAAGGGACCCTTTAAATTTGACGATGTGTGGAAATGGAAACCTTAAGAAATTCTGTAAATTACATATCCATCCTTTGCTCACAATATAAATCCATTAAAACTGCCCGTAATTTTTTTTTTTTTTTTAAATACCCAAACTTCAGGACCCCTCATTTTCTTGGGGGACCCCTTAAATTTGTTTTTTGAAGTCCTACGCGTCGGGGTCCTGAACAATGTCATGGGACCTCTCACATTTTGGATCCAGTGCTATCCCTGCCCTGATGTACATTCTTTTCAAGGTATTTAAAATATCATAAATGGTTGCAAAGTGGTTTTGATTTGGAACCAAGTGGTGAAAGACTTCTTCCGTGAAATATTATATACAACCATAAGCGTTTCAAAGAGCAACACTGAAAAGACACGAATGGTTTCCAAGTATATATTTTTTTAAATTTATTTTCATTCATCATTCATCCCTTTGCATAGCATGATCACAATACATATAATTATTCACAAATTCAGAAATTAATCCATGTTTACATCACATGACCAAAAGATTGGTACATTCAAAACATCTATAATTGTAATAATCTCCTTATATTCAAAACAGGCATATCACCTATAATTCAATTACTTCTATTTGGTAAAACACATTTCATAAACTGAATCATTTTGTTGATGTTGCATAGCATGATCACATTACATATATTCATTAGTTCAGAAATTAATCCATGTTTGCATCTCATGCCCAAATCATACAGTATAACTAAATAAATTAAAGATTGGTATACATTCAAAACATCTATAATTTTAATAATTTCATATTTTGTAAAACACATTTCATAAACTGAATCATTTGATAGTTTTACTCTTTTCTAAAAACAAATTAAAATCTTGTGTTCAATTCTTTGATGACGTCATGGGTATCTTGCTCAAATTTGCGCATGTACATTGTATAACTATGACCATAGGCGTGCGCAGGATTTTTTTACCCGGGGGGGGGGGGGGGGGGGGGGGGGGCTTAAAAAATGAATTCCATTGGCTCGCACCGCTATCCGTGGTAAAGCGTGGAGGGGGGAGTCTGAGGGGGGATGTGCCCCCCCCCCCCTTTGAATTGGACTTTGTTTGAATTTTCGAACCCATTTGGTGCGATTTGGTGTGTAATTTTGACCAATATTTTATTGAAAAGCCTTTTAACTTAATTTCCAATCAATATTGTCTTAGGCCCTATTATCAATATCATTCAAAATTTGATTTTTTTTCCCTTCAATTCTTCAAAAGCAAAAAAAAAAAACACGGCGTAAGGGTTTGAAATTGCGAATAAATTAAAAAGGAATTGCGCGTAGCGCGAAAATATTGGCTATTGCAAAAAGAAAGGTTTAACAAACCGTTCTGAAGCCATGTTGTTAAGCTTGACTGATTCAACAGTGAAACTAATTTGCGCGTAGCGTGCCAAAAATGTATATTTTAACACTAAAAAGGTCCATAAGTCCCGCGGAGCGCGAACAAATTGGCTATTGTAAAAATAAAGGTTTAGAAAACGTTCCTGAAGCTATCTTGTTAAGCTTGAATAATAAATAATCCGTCGCAAACTAATACGCGCGGCGCGCAAAAAAATGTATATTTTAACAATAAAAAGGTCCAGAAAACGTTTCTGAAGCCATCTTGTTCAAATTGAATCACAAAATATTTAAAAAAAGATTAAAAAAACCGTTCCTCAAACCATCTTGTTAAGCTTGAATAATAACACATTCCACCTAATTCAAAAATTTGTTATTTTTACACTGAAATGGTCCTGAAAACGTTCCTGAAGCAATCTTTTAAGCTTGAATAATAAAACAATGAAAATAATTTGTGCAAAAACTGGTAATTTTAACACTGGTCCTGAAAAACGTTCATGAAGCCATTTTGTTTAAGCTTGAATAATACAAAATTAAACCAACGCTCGAAACGCGCAAAAATGTCTAGTTTACTAACTAAAATGTTTCAGAAAACATTCCTGAAACATGTTGTTATAGAGTTTGAATAAACATTGATACCAATTCGCGCGAATCGCGCACAAAAATGGCTATTTTAACACTAAAAAGCCCCAGAAAAACGTCCCTGAGCGTACAAACTGTCAGTATTTTACAATAAAATGGTCCTTAAGCCATCTTCTTATAACTTGAATAAAGAAACATTAAATAAAATGGTCCAGTTCCTTAAGCCATCTTTTTATAACTTGAATAAAGAAACATTGAATCTATCTCTACCCCTCCTCCTCCCCTCCTCCTTCCCCTCCTCCTTCCCCTCCTCCTTCCCTTCCCTTTCTCCTCTCCCCTGCCCTCCCCTCCCCTCCCCTCCCCTCCCCTCTTCCTCTCCTCCCCTCCCCTCCCCTCTTTCTCTCCTCCCCTCCCCTCTCTCCCCTCTTTTTTTTACCCTCTGGGGACCCGGGGCTTGAGCCCCCAAAGCCCCCCCCCCCCCCCTGGGCACGCGCCTGATAACATCATCGACACTGGGACTTTTGATCGCCGCGAATTTTAAAAAGTGCATGTTGAGAGATTGCGGTGTTTATTTGTTTTTGCCATTAGTGTGGTGTTTTGTTCTTTTTAATTTCAAAAGTTGGGCTGTACCTGTATAGTTATTTTTCAAACATATAGGCCCTAATGCACACTTTTATGCTTGCGGGACCCTTTAAATAAATATATCAAAATCTAATGTTTCAGAGCTTAAAATTTGCATTTGGTACTTGTGTATTTCTCACTTTTAAGTAAAGTAAAAATAAATAATTTATCGAAGCTCAATATGTTTTTCTATGTTTTCTCTGCTTGTCGTAATCAAACAATCACATATTTCCAAGAGATGGCAATACGTTAGAGCTGCCAAATACTGTCATTAACATTTCCACAATAGTATCAATGACACGGAAATTTTTTTTAAAGTGTCTATATGACTTGCTTGTCAGTCACAAAACTGGTTTTATATATTTTTAAGATTGCCAAAATACCAATAAGACGAAGGTTCTAATCTGCGTTAACCAAAGTATTTATTTGTTCACGTGTTTCAATCAACCAAATACTAAAGGAACTTAATTTGCATAAGATATCACAAATTAACATGATTAACAACTGCATTAATTGCTTCAAATACGTCATTTTCTTACTATTCAAAATTGCAGCTTTTTACACAATATAAATCACCTTACTTTGCACTTCTTTCAAAGCTGATGGAAATTTGGTAGAATATCTAGAAACAGTGAGTTATGCTTGCTACCATTATATCTAGCAATACATCCGGTGGAGGTGTGTTAACACTCTCCATGCGGTAGGCGGCTGCAGACGACATTCCAAAATTTCACAAAATGTTTCAAAAATGTAAAAATTACTGTATTTCATTACCATATTTGGAATCACCATGAGAAATGCATTGAAATAAGTACAAACATGCCTAGTGTTTGGTCAGTAATCTCTGAGATAGTCTTTGAAAATTATGAAAGGTTTCTGAACAATCTGTTTTGTGTATAGTAAAAATAATAATCGCGTGGAAAGCGTTAATACATTCATTCTAATGTCAAATATAATTAATTAGAATCTTTAATTTCCATTGGCTTGGTAAATTAGTGGTTATTTACTACAGGCTGATCAGTAATCATCGATGCCCAAAGTTCATTAATTTTTCTAAACATTAAAATCCATGGAATTAGGGCTGTTGTTTATATCATTATCTTTGCCATACCGTACCCTTTCTTTAGAATTTTTGAGAGGTGCATGGGATTTTATTTTATTTTAAAATGGTTCTAGTTGACAAATTCATTAAGAAACTAAGGTATCAAGAAATTGGTCACGGAATCCAAGATAATGACTCTACTACTCTGTAGAATTACCCTTCAATGTTCCATTGACTTTGACAAACTCTACCACTTACTGTAAACAAAATTACCGTCAAATCCTGGTCTTTTCACAGATTTTAACACCTTGGCAGCCATCTTGGAAAAGGATGAATAATTCAAGAAAATCGCATATATCTCTTTCTATTCAAAATCATCATATTGATAGAATAATAATATTCAGTATGCGTTGATTTGAGGTATATTGATGTTAACAATCTTGATTTTGAAGAATGTTGATAAAACAAAACAAAACAGCTATGAACTTTTGGTAATACAAGCTTCTTTAATATGTTGTTCCGAAATACATGCAATTACAAATATTTTTGTTGCAATTTTGTACGGGTCAAACCAGGGTTCCCCGTTAGTGCGCGTCATAATTGCGTCCAGACGCGATTTCAAAAATGTGGACGCATTTTCAAACTCTAGGCATGAGTATTTTGCGTCCAGTTGACACTCACACTTGATCAAAAATTATAAATGTGTAAAATACTGATCAAATCCACCCAACAAATTGACCATTAAAAGTCCGGGAAAATAAGTTAAATGTCAAGTTGAATCCTTGATCGATCGTACATGTGCCTTTGCAAAATTGGGGAAATACCTTTTTATCGATGTAAACAAACTGCTTCGAGTCTAGGCTAGGGTATCCACAATTGGTATCAATTGCCCGGGACAATTACCCAATATACGAACCCCTAGTGGTTCCCGGTATTGTTATCATGTTAATACGATCATGGTTACGATTGCGGTTTTGGGACCAACTAGTTTGACTATAAGTTCAGATCGCTCACACAAAATGGCGGCGCGCGGATTCACCCCGGTATTCGAGACACTAAAAGTACAGGTGTAAAATCGTACCGGCCCAGGTATCGGTACATTTCCATAATTAAAATAGATAAACCAAAATGACATCGAAATAGTGTATAGAAATTATTTACGCATCAAATACTTTCGGATTGAAATGACCTGTAACTCGTAGCGGTCAACCTTCGCGGATTTAACCGCACGAATGACTATGGGAATGTCATTACAACCGGCCGGTTCGAGTACCCGGGTGTAGCCTGCTCATTACTTCGGACCCGATATACTGGCGTAATCGAGTTCCCCAAAAATGGGCCACAAACTCACGATTCACACTCATTTCTTTTTGAATTCGTAAACGACTGTCGAATGGATAGTATATTTTATATTCCATCCCGTGAGAGCTAGTTGCAATTTACAGACCAAAATAAACTGGGTCACATACATACATAATTATATACATCTATACAATAAGCTTTTATATACCGCCATTTCATTTAGATCACAGCGGTTTGTGATGATACAAAGAACATATACAACCTAGCAAAGTAAACAACATGATAAAACAAAACATTATATATACAAAGAGCAAAATCAATAAGGAAATAGGAAATATTACGTTAAACCTGGTTAAACATTGTTAAACGCGTTTAAACGCCGGTCACCGACACATTCCGATGATTACCATAATTTATATAAATATGCAAAAGGGTCCGTTTTCGCTACGTACGTTAGTATATGACTTTGCTATCCCAAAATTAATAGTATCCCTGATTATGTTTCCTTATGATACGGCCTATAGGTATTGTGTATATCTTAAAAGAGCCGGGTCCAACAATCGACCCCTGTGGAAGTCCATAATTCATAATGCAAGGTTCAGAGTAACTACCATCAATGCACACTCTGGTCGGCCTACCATTGAAATATGAGATGTACCATTTCAGTGCAGCACCTTTCAGACCGATCTCGTTGGCCATTCTGTTTACTAAGACGCTATGCTCCACCGTGTCAAACGCGGCGGAGAGGTCCAGCAATACCAGGAACACGCCTTGTTGTTTATGGAGGCAGGTCATGATGTAATCTTTGACATGAAGCAGTGCTGTCTCTGTACTGTGTGCTGACCGGTATGCAGATTGCAAGTCTTCTCCAAGATTGTATTTCTCCATGTGTTGGTTGATGCAGTTGAAAACATGTTTCTCCAGAAGCTTTGAAAGAAATGGAATATTGGCCACAGGACGATAGTTCTTCAAATCGTTGGGATCAAGAGTCTGTTTCTTTATGATTGGATTAATGAGAGATTGCTTGAGAACAATGGGGAATACACCTGTTGATAAAGACATGTTAATTAAGTAAACGGGGTAAATAGAAACAAAACACATGAATATTCTCTTTAACGCGCCATGTCGGTAAGGGTCTAAAAGACAACTTTTTGCATTACACTTATTTACAAGATTAACCACATAATTTTCAGTTAATTTCTCAAACTCAGTAAGGTAACATGTAACAGAGTGATCATAATCAACGTTGTTATGGTTGTTGTCAGCAACACTACTCTTTTCAGATTTCAATGAACTGTGAATTTTCTTAACCTTCTCAGTAAAAAACAATGCAAAATCATTACACAATTTCTCAACAGAAGAATGTTCAGGTAATTTCTTTGTGTTCTTGTTTAAAAGAGTATTTACTATCTTAAAAACAGTTTTGGAATCTGCATTATCCAATTGACTCTTAAAGAGATTCTTTTTAAAGTCATCAATCATAGAATTGATCAATTTGTTCTGTTCAATATACTGTTGGTGATGAATCTCTAATTTGGTTTTTCTCCAGCTTTCTGCGCTTTCGACGGGCAACATGAATGTCGTCATTGTACCATGGTTGTCTTTTTTTCTTGAGCTACAAGTTTTTGTGACGAATGGAGCGTGGGTATCGAGACAGTTTTCAATGTTCTCATTGTATTGAATCGATATCCTTGTTTGACATTAATGAGTTAAACTTGTTGGAAAATTCGTCATGGAAAGCTGTGCAGTCAAGTGTTTTGAAATTACGGGATCTTCTAATTTCCTTTACATTAGTAGGCTTTTCAAGACTCAGAGTGCAATGGGTAAAATGATGATCAGAAAGGCGGACACCAACGCGTGTACATTTAACAAGGTTGTCTTCAGATCTGGACAGGATTAAATCCAACGTATGGCCATTTTTATGGGTTGGTTCTTTGATGTGTTGGTAAAATCCTGCTAGTTCAACTGATGTCAAAACCGCTTTGCATCCCATTTCCCAGGCGTGTTCTACATGGACATTAAAATCATGAGAATCTTGCTGTCAAAAGAATCCCCTCTGTCACATGAAGGGGACTCGTGCTAAAAACACGACACTGGATTGTATAATAGATGATACCTATATCCCGATCTTTAAAATATGCTGTCATCGTATTAAACTTGTTGAATTATGTCTTTTATGAAATTTGTACATTACAAGCGGCCATTTTGAACGCCATCTTGATTAAACGTGGAAAATCTATAAATTGATATTTAAACCTAAAACTAATTTCAAAAATTAATTTAGGGATTCCTGATGTGCATCCAGGACTGTTTTGATGTGGGGGCCAAATTGTGTATCCTTGTGAGCAAAGCGAGTGGAGCGACCAGGGGGTGGGGTCCAGGGGCCCGACTTAGGCTGGAAGCTCGCCCCTGGAAGCTCATTGGTTTTCAGCATCTTAGGGCAAAGACTCAGCATTCTGAAGCAGTAATTTTGGCATTTTCTCACATGCTTACTACAAATCCAAGCACAAAGTGTGCACATTCAAATTATAGCTTAAACAACATCCATACCAAGTGGTGGGCCCACCTTTAGGGCCCCTGGAAGCTCCTGGTTGAAGGTGTATGGTGCATGCGTAGACTGGATCCGCGTGTCTTCCCTATTTTACACACGACCCCTGTGAGGGTGCTCAAATGTGAAGACTGGAAAAAATACAGTTCCAAAAGTGTGCGCTGATAACCTGCTGAATGTACATGAGCTATTCACGCACCAGTCACGCCACAGTGCGCCGATAGTTTCACGCGGCGTTGTATACCGCGTGACGCGATAGGGCGCACAATTTGCCTCCCCGTGGCGCAGCGTGACGATCGTTCGATGCACTGCCTTTTAATTGGACCAATCGGGTGATATTTCTGTTGTTGCTGTGTACAAAATAATGCACATGCTCGGTACTGGTATGCATATTCATATATGCAAAGTTGTCGTGGAATTCCACGACAAAACCGCACACTTTTTGTGAGTACTATTTTCGTAGACTGAATCTTCATGTCTTCTCTATTTCACACACGGCCCCTGCGTGGGTGCTCAAATGTGAAGACTGGGAAAAAATACATTTCCAAAAGTGTGCGCTGATAAACACGTGAATAAACATAAGCTTTTCACGCACCAGTCAAGCCACATTGCGCAGGTAGTTTCACGCGGCGTTGTACACTGCGTGACGCGATAGGGCGCACGATTTGCCTCCCGCCCGGACGCAGCGTGACGATTGTTCGATGTACTGCCTTTGAATTGGACCAATCGAGTGGTATTTCTGTCGTTGCTGTGTACAAATGCACTTGCTCGGTATTGGTATGCATATTCATATGAGGCAAAGTTCACGTGGAATTCCACGTGAAAACCGTACACTTTTTGGACGTACTGTTTTCCCAGTCTCTATTTTTTGGTCCGCCATTTTTAAAGATGGCGGCCATATAGAGGGACGCGGGGACCCAGTTTACTATCTTCCCAGTCCCTCTTTTTGGTCCGCCATTTTTAAAGATGGCGGCCATATAGAGGGAAGCGGGGACGTAGACTCGGTCCTCATGTCTTCCCTATTTTAAACACGGCCCCTGCGAGGGTGTTCAAATGTGAAGACTAGAAAAAATACAGTTCTAAAAGTGTGCGCTGATAAATTCGTGAATAAACATGAGCTTATTCACGATCATGCACCATCACGCCACAGTGCGCCGGTAGTTTCAAGCGGCGTTGTACACCGCGTGACGCGATAGGGCGCACGATCATACCTCCCCGTGACGCAGCGTGACGATCGTTCGATGCACTGACTTTGAATTGGACCAATCTGGAATAAAGTTCATAAATCCATACCTATTGAGATTAACAAAAAGACGGGTAGAGTTGGTTACACGGAAAGTGATCCGTCAATTGTAATATTTACAATTTTACATTACAGTGATCCCATCATAATAACAAACTATATCACACATAATTTTCGTTTCTATAGTGAAATCTAGGTTAAATGTTTTCCATTTATACAGAGACGTGTGCAAAAACACAGACCTACAATATTGTACAATAACGTAACAGAAAAGTGAACACACACATCACACAGCTGTCAAACTTGTTAAAATTTAAAGTTACCGGATTATAGTAATGCTGCTTGAAGGCCTCATCGAAGGTTGTTTTACCCATTTAGAAAATGTATCCACCAACTTCAGAATGGATATTCTTCCTGTGCGCGTTTCACTTTGAAACGTTTTCTTAACTTTTGTTGAGTAAGTTGAACTGAATTTGTTTCAGCGTAGAACCATACAATTTGTATTCGCTTATCTATGCTGTAAACCATCTTAAATAAAGACCTTTGCTGTGCAATGTTGTCTCCTATTTATGTTGTGAGTGACGAGTTTGGTAATAACATTAGGGTTGCAATGTAAGCAGTAAACTGTGACTTATGCGCAACGTTGCTTTCATACCGTTAATGTATGCGCACCTGATTTTAGCAACAATGTGTGGTACTTGGTATGGGTGGGTCTGGCACACGGCGGCCAAAACTTTCAACTAGTTTTATAATGTTGTGGGTTCACCAATAGGGTTGTGTTTGGTATCAAAATAATTTCCCAAATCTCGTCTATCAATATATGGTTAAATTTATACCATAATGACTTATATTTTATGAGATATGACTCTTCAAAAACGTGCATAGACTTTTGGGACATCCTGTATATTCGCATATATTGGTATCATATTGAAGCAGACATCCTCATCTTTCATTTGGCATCAGTCATGATGAAATAACATGCTTAAAAATAGATATAGCCTGGAAAACAATATTTATGGTGAAAAACGGATTAAAATTGCAGTTTTTTGGCCAAAATGTTCATTAAAAATGTAGATGTAGAAATTGCCAACATCCCAAACAACATGCAGTGGATAGATATGATCCCACACGGTTGAAATTGGTCTAACAAAAATGACGATGAGATATTTTCTTAGCATATTTTGTATTACTGGCAGGCTGTCTGATGAGTATGATTGATGATTGCCATGATTATAGCGAGGATGTGTGTAGGGGTGGGTGCGGGCGGCGGGTGGGGTGTGTGTGAATACGCGGACAAGTAAATGCGCAGGCAATGCAGCGACTTTTCTTTAGCGTCATACGCGGTATTCCACGGCAGCACTTTTTTGAACTCTAAAAAAATGACACTTTTCGTTAATTTGTGGAAAAAGTAAGTCGGTAACCCCCACTTTGTATTTAAGAAATAAAACGGACATATTGTTGCGCATCTTTTTTTTTAAAATCTGGCATAACATTTTAAGCTAGGTTTTTTGCTATGAAGCAAAACGTGTAAAAATCTGTATTTCCCATAGACCTCTGTGTTATTTTGCTCGAAAAAAGTGTTTTTTAAAATGATTCTTTTTATTTTAGAAATGGGTTGCACATCCAAAGAACTTTATTTATACGCGATCTTAGCAACAAAAAAATCAATAGGTTTTTATTTGCGCCAAACACCTTTAAGGAATTTTGAGGCAAAGATTCAGCTTTATTCTGAAGCAAGAAGATTTAGGTTGGTTCGAGACCCATTATAATGTTAAGTAAATCAACAAATATTGATTAAATAATCAAATAACAAATACATGATGAATATAACATTATATTGAACTGTTAAAAATCGTTCTATACATGTCAAAGGAATATTATTTCAAAATAATACACTATTCTGTTCGACTTAGCTTTTCGACTCTGAAATTTTAGAACATGAATTAGTGACAGTCAAAAGTTAGGTCACCCAAGCCCTATATGAAAGCTATGAAGATTGTTAAACGGGGTCAGTCGTCACAAACAAGCACAAACACAATAGTCAAACGAACTTGCTATTATCAACACTACCTACGCAGAGGACTGTAGTGCAAATCTGTACGATTTTCGCCATGTAATGTCTATGGCGGATTTCATTCCATGGTATGAAGCTATGAAGTTTCCGTGGTCTTCGCTATCTCCAAGCAGATAGAGCAATACGTACATGGGCTCTTTTGTAGACGAGGGTTCATTTCATGATTTGGTGAAGTTTAGAATGAGTGGGATTCCTGTAATTTCGAAGACCACAGATTTTCAAAACGTGAATTTTCCAACATTTTACGACAACAATTTGGTCACAAAACGTGTTTAATACTATACATTTTACCGTTCTGCAGATGTTATTGACCCTCCTCTAAAATTCTACATGATTTTTAACACGTTTCTCAGTTTTTGAGATGCCCAAATAGATCAGTTTCCGAAGCTATTTCTAGCAAATATTGCAGTCACTGAGACTCCATTGTTTTCTTGCGTACAACAAAATCTGACATGCAGCGTGTCCTCCCTGCTGGCTGGTGATCCACCCTGTATAATAATACGAAATTCTTTTGCACTTGCTTCATCAAGTTATTGGTTATTACCAATGTCTTAATCAAGATCCATGCAAATCTATTGTTACGGTCCGGATGCTTTACCAAATGACAGAGAATTGTATGCATGGTTGTTTTTTTCTATCTCTGCCTTTTAGAAATTTGTTTCCTCCTTAATTACAATTTCAAAGATGACGCACAATGGCAATGCAGGTATACTTCGTTTTGATTTCTCGTGGGTATCTACTAGGATTCTTCTCTATTATTTTGATTAGTCATAACAATTGATGAAAATATTGCTGCGTGCTTTTAAATCGTAGCCTTTGATGAAAAGGTATGTAATGTAAAATATTTTCTCTGACTTGCAGTGAACCATTGATTGGCCAATCACAACTCTCTGTAGAGAGTTACCAGTTTGATTTCTTATCACTCAGGTCATTAACTTTGTTTCAAGTTTCAAAGTTTCATTTATTTACTAGTAGATAAATACAAAAATCATACATAAAGCAACGTTGGTGGGTTGATCGACCAAAGAAGAGCAGAGCTCGAAAAGGATTGGGCACCCGTACATGATATATATATATTATTAATGGCCTACACTTTTAAGTCTACGTGCAAAGACAAAGGACACAGTTAGCTACGATACCAAAGGTTGCTTTAATGATATCACAGCATGCAGTAGAAAAGCACTGTGTACTGAGATAATTCAACCTCTGACATGCCTAATTTCCATTGAAATGTACAGAAATATCATGATCCATTAGAGGAACTAATAATTGAGATTTTCATATCTGTATTAGTATATGAATTGGTATTCTATTTCTCAATACAATGATACCAAACAAGTTGAAAAGTCTCAATGATTATTCCTCTAAGGGACCGTTCAATATTTAGGTGGGGGGGGGGGGGGGGGGGGACAAATTCGAGACTCGTATGTCAAAATTACCTACCCCCTACAGCTATAACTGAAAATCACATGACACCCCCTGCTAACCAGTACTTTACATCCCCCTCCCCGAAAAAAAATCAACTTGTCACATACATAAAGGGGCATTAAAGGCATATTATGTGAACTTTTCCAAGTAGCGCCCTCTATCATTGATTTTTACTACGAAAGCAGATTTTCTTGCAGATTTGTATTTTTAATCATAAATCATAAAGATCTTCTAAGTTACAGATCGATACGATTCCTATTTATTTCAAAATCATGGTTTGAAAATAGATTGTACCGAGCGGTACAATCTATTTTTTTCTTCAAATTTTACTCTAAATTCACTCTAAAACTATGATTTTGAGGTTATTAGGAATCGTATCGCTCTGTAACTTGGAATATATTTATGATTTATGATCAGAAAAGTAAATCTGCTTCCAATTTGTTTTCTTCGAGGATTGAGGGCGTCCCCTGGAAAAGATCACATGGGGTTGGGGTACCGCGCCATTTTGCGATATTTTGCGAAAACGATCGTGGTTGTCACGTGATACGTACAGTTGAAAAAAATATTTACACTGTTTTAACGAAATGCACTATGGGATTGTGTTACCAGCCTAAAATCAAAGAGGTCGCAAACTTGCTTACAATTGTATATTACGCAGCCTAGCTATAACAAGCTAAAAGTGACATCTTTGAAATTGTGCAAAGGAGAAATTGTTGGGCAGACTGGTAAAATGTACAACAAGTTTTGCTATCATTATCAAACTGAACTGAATTTAAATCACTTATTTATCGAGCAATAATATAATTGCTTACGCATTTTAATTGTTTAGATACAAAGTTAAACTATAAACGCACGGGCGGTCTTTATAATTTATAAAAATTGACATAACAATGATGGTTACATTAATCCACCATCAAGTTTAAAAGATAGGAAAATAAAAGGATAACAAGCAATTTCCGGGAATCGAACCCGTGATTGCCGATTGCCAACGACATGTCCAACCTATGCACGCCACAGAGACCGATGAGTATAATTGTGATAGTTCTATTATTTAGCCATATCCATTTATTTATAACGAATGGATTTTTATTGTGCCATTTTTGCCAAATTTGTGTGTTTCTCTCGCACAAAATGTGTTTGTAATGTGATTATACTCCTTATTTTTGAAAGAACGGTAAAAAACGTTGACATTTTCGAACACAAGAAATGGCGTCATTTATACGGTCCAAAAACATTGGTAGCGGTATGGTGTAGAAGTCCCAAGTATGCAAATGATCTAACTGAATACAATGTCATGCTCTACCACACATCTACCCAGTAAGTCCATACCCTTACCCAATCATTGCTCGACTGAAACGTGTTGCATTATTTATGTATGTTACGATCTGTTATGCACAGCGAACATGCACGGGGTCATGGTTAATGCGCTAGTAATTCTACATTCCCGACAGACACTCTGTTCAAAGGCACAACAAGTGGACTTGTTTAAAGCATTTTTTGGCAATTCTGAGGTGTGTAGTTACACCTATCACACAATGAAAAGGGGCATCATAAAATTATTGGCCGTTCAGATAGGGCACAAACAGAATTTCCCAGCGTATCCGTGAAAACAAATCAAAGGTATAGACACAATGTAAAGTTGAATTTTTTTAATTTTAATTAAATTTACTTCAGAATTCAAGATGAGCATTAAAAATTGCCATAATTGCTGTTTCTACTAATAGAAAAACCAGCAAAACTTGATTAAAACGATGTTTTAAATATGATGGAATACCACCCTTAACCATGTAAAATGCTGGTTGCGGCTCTACCAGCATCTTTGAATCGACGTTTTGTTGTACAAAGACGGCTGACTTTTCTTAATCCTACTAGTAATGGCGAGCGTAGCGAGCCTGAAGTTTTGTCATATTTATACATTTTGGGTGGTTTTGTGAGTCTTTATAACCCTAACACTAGTTAGAACATTCTGGGCAGAAACGTATAACCCAGTGAAACGTTCTACTTTTGTGAGCATAAGCTGAGATGAGGTGAAAAGCATGCAATGAATTTACATTTTTTTAAATCATTAAATTGGATTTTGTAACATACAAAGAGCGACAACTTATTAAAGCATTTGACCATGTTGACGGTAATACTGCTTCGAATCGATATGTCAATGGAGCTCAATACTACAGGCCCTGTGTTTTAATTGTGTTTCTTGCAAGATCTGAATTAAAATTACCTGGTTCGATAAGAATGAATGTGATTGCACTACAAAAAGGTTGCTAAAATATTTACTCAACATTTTACACAACGTTGTTGAAGTATGCAACCGCTTAACAGTTGCGTAAAATTTACCCACCGTTGGATAACATGTTTTAACCAACAGTTGAACAATTCCAGCTAATCAGCAGTTGCACAATTTGAATTACACAACAGTTGGGTATTATTAATTAACCATTTGTTGGGCATTTTGTGACTGTTGCTTAATTTGTGAATTGTTTTCATTATATATTGAGCATTTTTGTATAGCAACTGTTGCTTAATTTATCAAATATAGCCATATGTTGGGTATTTTATTTGTGTCAAGTTTTTATTATATATTGAGCATTTTTGTATAGCAACACGCGGTAGTCAAAATAATGTGAATTCTGGGCGATGCAGCAGAGCTACATACATCACTTCCTCCCGGTAATGAACCGGTAACTTGTAATGGGAATTCTAGAAAATTTCGACTTTACACCTATTTTTTGCACGATTGAGGTTCATTTTGGCTTGTACCAAACAATATTGCCTTTTGGAAAGAAATATGCGAGCGTAGCGCGCGAACATTTTTCATCTGTGTACTTTTGTAACTGAAGTTATTCATATTACATCTCGTTTCAGAAATTCCTCTCATTTATCACCTGTTGAAATTGCCAATGTTCCCATACACCCTGTAAAAGTGCACGTAACCTCGGAGTAATTTTCGAGAGTGATCTTAAAATGAATGACTATCTAAATAATATTTGTCGTTCATCTTCGTTTGCTTTATACAAGATAGGTCGTATTCGGAATTTTCTCAATCAAAAATCTACGGAAATACTTATTCATGCTTTTATCACGAGTCGCCTTGATCAATGTAACAGCCTCCTTTATGGTCTTCCGAACTCACACATTGCAAAATTACAGAGAATACAAAACTCTGCTGCAAGGCTTGAATACACGCACTCGTTATTATGATCATATTGGTATTCATCACATTACACCAGTACTTCAGTAGCTTCATTGGTTGCCGGTATCCTACCGTATTAATTTTTATGTACAAAATCATTGTTTTAACTTACAAATGCATCCATACAAGAACTCATACAGGAATACAAACCATCTCGAAATTTACGATCAGCTTCAAAACAACAACTTTTCATTGACTCTGTGTCAACTTTAACTTATGGTCATCGTTCATTTCGTCATGCTTTAGCTGGAATTTGAAATCAACTTCCGCTTCACATCAAGAACTGCAAAACTCTTAGCCATTTCAAATCGTCTCTAAAGACACACTTATTCACAATTGCTTTTGATATTTGATTTTCCCTGTTTACAATGTTTTTGCATGTTCATCCACATATTGTATTTTTCTTATATTGTAATGTTATTTAGGTGTTGTTATGTTACCTGTTTCGCTTAGAGTCTTCGTGAGAGCTGCTTTAGAAGCACCGTTTTATTATTATTATTATTATTATTATTTTGAGCATCATAATTCCATGATTCCTTTGGTCAAATGAATCGACAGTGCCAATCTCAACCGACACGACGTCAATATCTCGCCCCCCCCCCCCCCCCCCCCCCCCCCCCCCCCCCCCTCTCTGGCTACGCCACTGAAGGCACAGCCACGAACAACGTAATGAGAGAGCTTAGAGAGAGGAGAATGTCATGATTTATCGTGTCGAAAGCCTTCGAGAGGTCCAGGAAGATACCAAGTGTGTGTGTTTTTGTGGTCTATTGGATATAATTGTGTCATATATAGGATGCTTCCATAAAAGTCCTGAAACCCAGAAGATTTAATCAGCTGAGAAGGTACGTCAGGTTTGATGGTCTGAGTAGGTCAGTTTGGGGCCAAAAGTCAATAATTTGTGTTGCTGTTGGGTCGCATCCTGTACGGGGGCCCTGGGTGTCACGATACAGGGGGCCGAAAATGTGTTTAATCAGCCGAATTGAATATGATTCCGTAGAGGGTACTTGTAACAATGGTAGCAATGACAGCAACTTTGCCTGCACGGGGCCCCAGACAATATAATAGTTTGGGGCGGGGCTCATTCGAATAATAATACCATCTGTGCGAATGGTCATCGCATTACGATGTTCAAGCTGAGACTAGGTATATTAGTCTCACACTCTCAGAACAGGTATTAAAAAACCATGGGTTAAAAGAATGTTGGATAAAAAGTATACTACATTGGTTAAAAATGAAGCGTTGGTTAAAAATTACTTTTAATACTGCGTTGGTTAAAGAGTAAAAATATAATTCATTTTTAGTTTATTCAACGTTGGTTAAGGCATCATAATTTTAACCAACAATAGGTCATAATAAGATTCCCGCCAAAGAATTTCAATGGCGGGAAAATATTTTGTGCATATTATCAAACCAATACTGGACCCATATAATTAGTTTTACATTGGCGTTCTTCAATTAGCATCATGTTGGCAACCAATATTGGTCCAATAATGGGCACAATATACCAGGGGCGGAAAATAACACCATTGATTTCATATACAAATTCTTTCGTGGTCTAAAAATTGCCGCCGCTGTTATAAGTTATCGCTTCTCGGCCTTTTCGATAAGATCATGTGTAGTATTATGTGTGACATCGCTCATGCATGAACAGCCCGCACACTGTTGGGTCTGCACGTGGAAGGTGATTAGCGGACAGCCGACTATTGCACTGCCGGTTGGTGACGAAAGCTACCTGCCATGTTAAGCTTTATGCTTCATGGGTTCATCAGGTAGTCTAGTCATGTCTGCGAAGCACCTTCGCTGTGCCATTTTTATAGTCCCCGCGTACAGGCAGATCGGGGTAGGATCTGGATTGCCCTTGGGTTGTCAAGGCCTATGTTAGTTGTCCAGGCCTAGTTGTCCAGGCCTAACCCTAGGAAACTACAGAGGCATATGTCTGAACTCTATTGTGGCCAAAACATATAACAGAATGATTCTCAACAGAATAAGACCTCACCTAGATGAATTAATTCGAACTAACCAGAATGGCTTCCGCGAGGGAAGAGGCACTACCTCACACATTCTGGGGCTCAGGAGAATCATCGAAGGTATACATTCCAATGATCTCTCTGCAGTCATAACATTCATTGATTTCAAAAAGGCATTCGACACCATACATTGTGGGGAAATGATCAAGATACTCAAAGCATACGGTGTCCCACAGGTTATAACAGATGCAATTGATGAAACTTACAGAAACACAAGAGCCAAAGTCATATCACCTGATGACACGGAACTGTTCGACATCCTAGCAGGAGTACTCCAAGGAGATACCCTTGCCCCCTACCTATTCATAATCATCCTTGATTACTGCTTAAGAATAGCTATCAGTGGGAGAAAAGAGGAACTCGGATTCACCATCAAGCCTAGACAAAGTCGAAGAATAGGGCCAAAGAACGTCACTGATCTTGACTTTGCAGATGACATAGCGTTACTTTCTGACACTAAGGAGCAGGCACAGAAGTTGCTGAAATATGTTGAGGAAGCAGCACTCAAAACTGGGCTCCACATGAATGCCAAGAAAACCAAATGCATGGTATTCCACCAAGCACAAGCGGTACAGCTAAAAACCTCTGATGGAAGTAACCTAGACAACGTAGAGGACTTCAAGTACCTGGGAGCTTGGGTTGGTAGTAGCCAGCATGACATAAAAGTACGTAAAGCACTTGCTTGGAAGGTCTGCAATGCTCTGAACAAAGTGTGGAAATCCAGCCTCTGTCGAAAAATCAAAATCAGACTTTTCCAAGCTACTGTTCAAAGTGTTCTACTGTATGGAGCTGAGACATGGACCATCACCAACAGACTGAAGAAATCTCTAGATGGATGCTACACTAGAATGCTGAGAACTGCACTAAACATTAGTTGGAAAGATAAGGTACCAAACAAAGACCTGTATGGAAACTTACAAAAGGTATCAGAAAACATCACAGATCGAAGGATGCGATTTGCAGGGCATTGCATGAGAAGAGAAAATGATATTGTATCTGACCTGCTGCTATGGAGACTCAAACACGGACACACATCTGTCGGCCGCCCAGCCAACAACAACCTAACCATTGATCTGAGATTTTTTTTATGATGATATTCTTTTTTCTCACAAAATTTGGCCATAGAAAAACTGGGTTTTGTAAATTATTTCCGAAAAAAGTCTAGATTAGCCCACCCCTAATTATAATACTGTTATTTGTACTTGCAGACTCAGCTTTGTTTCTTAATACCACACAGATCTTACACAAGCACAATATTTTAAACATTGTCTTAAAAGCAATGTTCAGCATTTTTAAAATGTTACTTACAGAAATATGAAACATAATTATACCATTTTAAATATAAAAACATGAGTTTGGTTGACCCCCCCCCCCCCTAAACAGTAGCACATTCAAGATTAATGAACAAATTCTGTACATTTATCCTACGATTTGATAAGCCTAGTGAAAGCATAAAATAGAAGATGGCATCTTTATTTATTGTTTTACTGAGTTTTCTTTCTCAGTTACAAAATGCAAGTATATTTTAAAACTGCTTCATTAATTATTTCAGTGATCAGTTGATACAATAGTTATATCCGGACTGTAATGGGTCATACGGTGCTTTGGGCTAATCTTGACCATTGTACGTAACAAGGTTTTGCACACCCTACCCTCCTAATGTGTAATGATTGACTGGAATTTCTCAGTTAGATTTTTTGACTAAAGATGTTCATTAAACCTCGAGACAGCAGGATATTCAAGTATCTTTACCAAGGGTGGGAAGGTTTGACACGGGACGGTAGTTTTTCAACACATCCGGATTCAGGTTTGATTTCTTGATGAGAGGTGTAATCACTGCTTCCCCAAGAATGGTTGGGAAACATCCAGAGCTGAAGGAGTTATTCACAAGAGAAACAATAATAGGGGTCACAATGTCAGAACATTGTTTTAACAACCATGTGGGAAATGGGTCAAGAGAGCTGGTTTGTTTGGAATTTTGGATATAATTTTACAAACTTCTGTTTCATTAACTAAAGTAAAATTCTCAAACACAGGTACATTATTGCACATATTGTCGGAAATAGATGACTTCACTGAGTTGACTTCAGATTCATTACACACACTATTTATATCACATGAACTAATATTTGTAGATTTATCAATACATTGCACATCCAGATTAGATCTTATTTTTCCACCTTTCCAGTGAAGAAATTTGCGAAGTTGTTGCATAGAGTTTCATTAGAGCTTCGCGTAGGTAACGCACGATTCTTATTATTCAAAAGTGAACTTAGAGTACGGTACATTGTCTTTGCATTTGCATTAGTCAGAATGTTTTGGAAATGATCAGTTTTGGATTGAACAATCAAATCATTGACAACCTTGTTTTGCTCATAGTATTTAACATAATCGGATTCACTGTGCGTCTTACGCCATTTGCTTTCAGATTTGCGACGTTCTCTTCTTGCCGATCTTACATTGTCATCAAACCACTTAGGATTAACTATGGTTCTATGAACGCGAGTCTGTTCTGGACAATGTTTGTCAAGAACTTTGCGAATCCGTCGCTTGATCCAAACAATTAAAAAAATTATAGGCCGGTATCTAACCTTTCATTCATATCAAAACTCATTGAAAAGCATGCTTGTGTAACACTTACAAACCATATCAATAAACACTGTTTGGCTGAGGAGTTACAGTCCGCCTATAAACAGGCTCATAGTACCGAGACTGCTTTAATGAAGGTTAAGGATGACATCTTGACAAGGCTGGCTCAGCGGCAAGGTGTGTTTTTGGTGCTGCTCGATTTGAGTAGTGCCTTTGATACCATAAGTCATGATATCCTTATGGACAGGTTATTTGATCTTGGTGTACGTGATAGAGTCCTTCAATGGTTTAAGTCATATCTGTCTAACAGTCCTAGTAGAGTATGCATAAATGGTGTGTTTTCAAAACCACAAACCTCGGAGATTGGCTTACCCCAAGGCTCCATAGTGGGGCCACTTGGATTTACTATTTATGTTTTACCTATTGGCCGTATAATTAGATCATTTGATCTCGAGTTCCACATGTACGCTGATGATATACAACTATACACTACTTTCAATCCACAGGACCCTTCTTCCATCACCGCTGCTCTGAACAAACTGTCATGTTGCATTGATGCTCTAAAACAATGGATGAAGTGCAATATGCTGAAGCTCAATGACGACAAGACTGAGTTTTTTGTTGCTATTCCATCTCACCTTCAGAGTAGCATGGGCCCTGTGTTGTTGCGTGTTGGAGATGTTTTAATCTCCCCCACGGATAATGTCCGTAATTTAGGGCTAATGTTCGATTCTTGTATGTCAATGTCCAAACATGTAAAATGTCTTTGCTCAAACCTGACATATCATCTTCGCAATATTTCTCGAATAAGGAGATTTCTTGATCGCGATACTTGCCATCTTGTTATCCGCGCACTAATCTTGTCCAAGATTGATTACGAAAGTGGCCTGCTTCTTGGTGCCAACAAGACAGACATAAGCAGGCTGCAACGTATTCAGAATTGGGCCGCGAAAATGATATGTCAAGTTCGTAAACAGGACCATGCCACACCATGTCTACATGCATTACATTGGCTTCCTGTTGAAAAGAGGATTGTTTTTAAAATAATGTTATTTGTATATAAATGCCTCAACCATATGGCACCCAGCTACATCGCTTCAACGCACACCATCTATCACCCTGATCAGACACCACCTGTCTAACTGTTCATAAAACCACCAAGCTCCTCCTACAGTCTGCTCACAAGCCTTACACAAGGTAAAAATTGGACATTATTACGAGCGCCCTCTTCGACGTTCAAACAGTGTGTTTGTGAATAATCATGAACCGCAAAGGTACTGTGGTCACGCCTCCTGGATATAAACTGCAATATCCAGGCCCGTAAGAAGGGGGGGCGATGGTGGCGATCGCCCCCCCTTTGAAAATCTTCCCCGGAAAATTTGTACACAGATGAAAAAATTTCGCGCGCTACGCGCGCATTTGTCTTCCCAAAATGCAATATTCTTTGCTACAAGCTTGTTTAGAGCCAAAATGTACCTCGATCGTGCAAAAAATGGGTGCAAATTAGAAAATTTTCGCGCGCTACGCGAGCATATTTGACTCACAAAAATCTTCCCGTGATTTTTTTTTTAAAACGCCCCCCCTTTGAAAAAAGTGTCTTACGGCCCTGATATCAACGCCGCCTAGTGACGCTATAGGGCGTTGCTTCGTCTGCTTCATTTTAATATTTAAGTATAATAACAGGGGATGTAGTTTATCGTCGCTATATTTAAAGGATCATTATGTTCCAAAATGTTGAAATAATAGAGAAATAGCCCATCAGATATCACTATCTATAGGAGTGTTAGATAAAATATTGGAATAGCAATTACGGAATTATTATTCCATGATGGTAAGATGTTTTAAAGTCTATGAAACAAGTACGGGTAAGATTTAAAGCTTATTTTCTCAATGAATTACGTTCATATCATATTTATTTTTAGAATTCCGTACTTCCTTATATACTCAAGTTATATTTTATTCTCATTTGAAAACAATCCAGGTAATACAACGTCTAATGTAGTGATATTAGAATTACTAAACTTTGTTCACCAAAACTACCAGAAGTAAAAAGCCCATTTCATAATCATGCGAGTTTACTCTCCTTTCAAATATCCCGCGTCAATCCCAAGAATAAACTGAATGGTCTGTAATATCGATGAGTGACCCATGATTGATTTCTTTTGATTCACTTTCTACCCGAGTCGTCGGTGCTCATCAAAATACACCGTGATGCAATGTAACACAAGGCCAGTCTCTATTCAATGTTATTGATTGAGATAATGTTACGAATACTGCATGTAGTATTGAGATAAGTCATTGATGTCTGACAGTGCTATCGATTTAGGGATTATAATTCCGTGAAGTAGACATTAACTTTCTGTTTGATTTACTGATTAACATTTGAATTGCATAATGTCTGGTTTACCGCGAGCTTTGGGATAATATATACTGCTCACAAAAAGTATCGAAACACTTAGAAATGATCCAATATATAACAGCTCGAAAAGGTATGCATTAATTGAAGCAAATAATCAAGTGCATAATTTTGTTTTGCGTATTTTGACACCTCGATCGTTGAGATACGATGTTGCGGAGCGGAGTTATTGTCATTTCAATGATCGTGGGTCCAGTTTCAAAAGTGACACTCATCCCTATTGAAAAGCACGAATCTGATCATTCTAAACAGTAATGCAAACCTCTTTCTATAGGATGATTGTCACTTTTGAAACTGGACCCACGACCATTGAATGACAATAACTCCGCTCCGCAACATCGTATCTCATCGATCGAGGTGTCAAAATACGCAGAACAAGATTATGCACTTGGTTATTTGCTTCGATTAATGCATACCCTTTCGAGCTGTTATATATTGGATCATTTCTAAGTGTTTCGATACTTTTTGTGAGCAGTTTATAATAATGTTCTCGTGCAATTGATTGACCGGGAAGGGACCTTTATGGATTTTAATGGAAATCAGCCCAAACTTACAACTGTAAGGATTAAGAAAAATCAGTTGCCTTTGTGCAATAACACGTTGTTTCAAAATATTCTATCTATTCTCTGCCACTGTAATCGGGAACTGTCACTGTGGCCGAGTGGTCTAAGGCGGTGGTCTTATGGAAACTTTTGCGCGTGAGTTCGAATCTCACTGGAGTCACCTTTTTGTCTTTATTATACTTATGATTTTGAAGTAATTATGAATCGTATCGCCCTGTAACTCAGAAAATATTCATGATTTATTATCAGAAATGTAATTCGGCATGAAATCTACTGTCTAAAAAAAGTTTGGTACATAAACTATGATGTGACTTTGATAAAATATGTACACAAATCTAATCTAAATATGTTCATTTTGCATGTTGGTTCTCGGGGAGGGGCATCCATTTTCAACTTATTTTCTACTACAAGGGAGTTTGTTTTCTTAACAGAATGCCCACTGAAGAAAATTGAAGCTGCAGACATAATTTGTACCACACGCAATTTCTATAAATTGATGTAATGTGTTATTCGAAACATTAAATTGCAAAAATACATTGATATCACGAGGTTCGAAATAGCTCAGTCGGTAGAGCTTTAGACTCTCAATCAAGAAGCCGTAGGTTCGAATCTTGATTGAAGTTCTTAATGTTATTTATTTATATTATTTTACGTTATTTATTTTTATTTATTTATTTATTTAATATTATTATCTATTTACATTTTTTTTTTTAAAGATTGACATTCATTCATATTGATTTTCTTCTTTTTTTAAACTTTCTTCTATCTTGATGGGTTTAGTTATTAATTATGTGTTCATTTGATTTTCAATTAATTGAACATTAATGTTATATTTATTTATTCATTTGTTTGTCTAAGGATTTAATAACTTACCTTAGTAATGAATTAATATATTCATTTATTTATCTATTTATTTACCCATTAATTAATTAATTATTAATACATATTTCGATGTGGTCGAGCTCATAAAGTTATCTTTTCATAAATAAAAAGATCACATGGTGTTTCAATTCGTATTAAAGCAAACACAAACTATTAACTTCAATTTTATAATTCATTGTTTTAATTATAATTTCAAAATCTGTCGTAACCAGCCCATACTAAAAGCGTGTTCAGGTTATTTGAAATGACATTGGATTACAATATCGCTGACGCTAAACTGAATGACTGGATTAATATATCGCGCTGACGCTAATAACGAGGTCGTATTACAAATTAAATTGAATGATGATATTCGATTGGCCATCCACTATTTACTATTGAAGTGTTACGTGTAATGTAAACCAATTATTACCATATCAATTGAATCATGCTTTCAAGTCCTGAACACTGATTGAAAAGATCGCTACATAAAACCAATGGGATGTGCTAGCATTAATAAAGGTGCGTGACCCATTTACCAGGGAGTTACATAATCACTTCGATAGTGAAAAGCAATTATGCAGTATCAGACCTGGATCACTGCGCATGAATGGTATGAATGGGTGCTTATCCCTTTAGGTATACTTGTCTCAGGATAAAAAAAATCTCGATAAATACGAAATAAAATAACATTGACAAAACTACATGCTGTGATAGGATTCGAACCCGTAACCCACTGATTTCAAATCCGACACCGAGCTAAATCTATTCGATGTAAATTAAGTAAGAAAAAACATTATACAGTTCAACATAAGCTTAAAATGCTTTATATTTCCTATTTTAAGCGTTTTTCACACAGAGTTTTCGCCTAAAAGCAGTTAAAAAGCTGTTGCACTTAAAGAATCTAATTTTGATTTAAACGACACTTAACAATTAAGGACATCTATTTCGTTCGTACACAATTCAATGTGTCGATTAACAGCCACAGTCTATCGTTGCATCATGGGGTTTAAACGATGGGTACCTGATGACTCGGGTACGTACATCGACTCGTGTGACTTTTGTCTAGGACAATCAGTTGAGAGGAACAAAAGATGTTACCTGTCAATCAAAAATAAATTGAGACTAGATAAACTAGCCATCAAGCGATGGCGCTCTTGATAATGTCCCTGCTCTAAGGCTTGTGCCCACCCCTGGAGGAAAGGTCACACAGAATTTGTCAATCAAGCTCACGTCACAGACATCAACCAACAAAAAGTCGGGTATTAAAAGGGAATAAAAAGAGAGAAAAAAACTGGGAGATATTTGATTTGAACAAAACAAAACACTATTAGAGCCCAGCCGCCCCGAAAATAAGGCCAACTGGTGTTAACGGTTAATAAATTCGAGGCAAGGCCCAGGTCGAGCTGAGGGAGCCGGGGCGCGATGTTCGTTACCGTAAACAACATTTGATACCTTGACGGAGTAAAGCGCATAGCACATGTACATTGTATGTCAAAAACATATGCCGTTCTGCTTCATTTGCTCTGTATCGTATTGGACAGAATAGAAAGTTTCTCGACAGAAAATCAACTGAAATGCTGGTACATGCATTTATTACATGTCGCTTAGATCAATGTAACAGTCTTTTACACGGCCTTCCAAATTCGCAGATAAACAAGCTTCAAAGAATTCAGAACTCTGCTGCAAGATTAATCACTCTTTCACGCAAACATGATCACATAACTCCAACTCTCCGTGATCTGCACTGGCTGCCTATCAAGTATCGTATTGTGTATACAATATTACTTCTGACTTATAAATGTCTTCATGGTACTGCGCCAATCTATCTTCAAGATCTAATCAAACAATATACACCTTCACGCAATCTTCGTTCTTCATCTCTATCGCGTCTTGTCTGCTCTTCAACGTCCACTCAGTATGGTCAACGTTCCTTCTCTGTGTCAGCTGCAGATCTGGAATAATATTCCACTTCATGTGAAAAATGCAGAGACCATATTTCAGTTTAAGAAATCCTTAAATACTCATTTGTTCACAAAGGCTTTGTAATTGTAGTCCATATCCATGTATGTGTTTGTTATTATGTTTTTATGTTAAAGCGCTTAGGGATCTCGATGTTAGGCGCTATACAAATATGGTTATTATTATTATTATTATTATTATTATTATACATTTATACACTGTTTGGCCATAAGTATGTACGTTTAATAAATTCGCAGCCGGGGCATCCTCTGTCAGGCTTTCCACCCTGTCCCCATCATCGAAATTAAATCTCTGATGACTGTACAGTCGGTTATGATCACAGGCCCTCCATCCAAAAACAAAAAAGAACATAAAGACACATTGATAGTTGTATACGTTTATGTGCCTACCTTTTGAGGTGCCTTTTCTCTAAATTTAGTATATTGATGGGTGGTATTGATTAAATCAGAACTATTTTTGGTATTTTTAAATGCCCCCTTAATTCTTTGATGGTATAGAAGGTATAATTTCCAATATCCGAAGTTCAAATGTTTAAATACACTTTCGAGAACCAAATTTTGGTTAAAATACACTTTCGAGAACCCAATTTTCTACTTAACCTCCCGTTTATTGTAAATAGGCTTACATGTATAACAAGGGATGAAGGATGCCCCTGCCCCCCCCCCCCCCCCCCCCCCCCCCCACCCGTGCCCCACACCCCTGGTTACGCCACTGAACGGGTCAAGGCAGAATGGGAAATGTCTCGAAATTATTTCAGGGATCCTCATCATGACGTTTATGATAATCAGTTAAATATGTTATGAATTTTAGACCAGTCAGACATTATGCATATAAAAGTTCTCCTCTTGGTTCCGTCGTGGTCTCGGTCCGGGGTCTATATATTCGAGGGGCCAGGGTTGACAACATCGGAGAAGGGCAGATCCCCCGTGAATCAAAAGTAGTTTCATTTTCAGAACCATCGTGTTTTATCCAGATTAGTCAACGATATCTGACGACGGGGGTGAGTCGTCATGGTCCGTCCGAATCCACCAATGGTGCGTCCAAAAATTGACTGAGGGTGCGTATTTGGATGACAAAGGTCCGACGGTTTTTTGACACAGGGTGCGTCATGGTTCATGAGAAGTTGACTCACCTCGGTAAAGTGACGCACCACTCCCGGGGGTCGTATAGTGCGTCTTACAATTGATAGGTGTATAATGGCAATGCTCGCGTGAGGTGACCTGCAAAGACTTGTTTGAGTCGTGTACTTTAGATCTTGAATTTCCTTATTAGGCCTATTCTATTCTGCCCGTTTCAGCAAGAAACGAAAACAAAATGGGATTCTGAGATCTTTCGTGGAGTTAAGCCTTTTCTGAATATAGCCCGAAACTCGAGCAATTTTTCTTCTTCTTCTTATAGCTAATAACAATGGTGAATTTAACAACTTGTCTCTGCGTTAAATCTTGATGTGAATTCATTTGCATACTAAATACTAAACAACATTTACGATTCAACTTCAAAGTGACAAATCTGACAACCGATTCCCCGGCGGGAAGGGGGGTACTCAAATTTGATGTGTAATGTAAGTCGATGGATAATCTAAAACGTACCGATTTTCTTCCTAAATCATTATGATCCAACAGTTCCAAAGGCCAAAATCTTTGATCAATTTTAACACAAGTATGTTCAAGATATTGCTAAATTTTACAAAAGATTTTGCCTATTCTTTCGCGCCCAAATTTGTCGTAAGTAGGCAAAATTGGCAAGGTTTTTATCTCTCGTCTACCTTAGTTTTTGTAACACTGTTAAAAAACACCTAAAAAACTCCAAACCGAGATACAGAGTATGCTTATTTGGGTACCATGGTATAGCTAGAGGTTCCCTCTTTCCATACATACATACGCACATACAATAGGCTTTTATAAAGCGCCGTTTCATAAAGATCACAGCGCTAAAAATGGCAGAACAATACAAAATGCATGACAAATTTACACAAAATAGTAAAGAACATGAAAACAAAACAAAGGGACCTGACTGATGCATGAGATGAGCTATACTTGGTGAAGAGGTGCGATTTCAGACCCTACTTATAGCTAGAAACCGTTCTGGCCCAACGAATGGATGGCGGTAGAGCATTCCATAGTCCAGGAGCAGAATAGTAAAATGTCCTATTGACAGCTGACTTCATTGTCCTGTTGCGGATTTTATGTGCAACTAGACGAGTGACGTCAGCGGCTGATCGCAACCCCTCACGCGCTGGCGAATGCAAATTCAGGCACGATGGAAGATATGGTACATACCAAAACAAGTACAAACATCCCACGCATGACGTCACAATGACGTCACTAAACATGGCCAACTTCAAAATCCAGGTTTCCAGATATCGGAATTTCATACGGTTTTTCAAAATGGCGATTAAATAAAATTGGAAGGTGGTCACCCCCCCCCCCCCCCCCCTCTACCCTCGGACTTTGACGGCTTACCCTACCCCCGGGTAAGGGTAAGGATGATGCACTCATTGATACCCTAATTTTTCTTTAGTTAAGATGAGCGCAAGGGATCTCAAAGCGATCACATAGACGCCCAATGTCACTGCATTTGTGTTTTAGCATAATCGGCGAAAATGCTTAGGGGTAATCACCCAACTCTCTCCCCCATCACCTTAGTAGGACGAGGATTAATTTTTTTTAAATGACAATCATTTTAAAAACCAGGTCACTGTTCCATAATGGAATACAATAAGAGGGTCGAAGTTTTATAGTGATAATTGTATAGATGTGTACATGGTTTAAATTGTAATGATTTGGAATTATATCATCAGTATACCCTATGATGTTCAGTTCAGCATTTCCGATACTGCCTGAAAAAGCAAAATCAACTATAGAGGGCGACATTGTACCTTTTGAAGAAAAAAACAGACGACAGTGACCACAAATAGTGAAGAATGCTTACCAAAAAACTAAATTATTTCATTCTAAAACCACTGGAGTTTGAAAATCAACTGTAGTGCGGTATTCTTTTTGTTTTATCCGTCCACCGTTTTTCGCCTTCGGGTGCTATTACGTAACCTCCCTATAACTAAATACAGAATTGGTGTTTTCTGGTTGTTGTTTTTCTGGGATAGAAAGTCTGGTCTGACAAATTATACATGACTGTACCTAGCATGATACTTCAGGTGTGTGTAGCTGTAAGCACATGCTGCAGGTGCCTCTCATTCCATTCATGTTGATGTTTGCAAAAAGGCTTCAACTTATTATATTTTGTGCAAAGCAATTGTTCATAAATAAGGATTATTTCAATCTCAAGCTAAAATAAATCACAATTGAATACCTTTTCCCTTCATTCCCTCTCTCGCTCTCTTTACTATATTAAGCCCCTGTCACACCTACGGCGATCAGGCCACCTACGGCGCTTGGATTGCACTGCAACCGTATCCTAATTATTAACCACACGCAGAAATAGAGCGGGAAATTGTTCATAATTGTCAAAAAAATTAAAACAAGGTAGCTAAATGAGTGTGAAATGATACCAACAAGGCTTCGTCCCTTTCACATTCTGTTGCGATCAGGCCGGCACTTGTATTGCGCTGAAATATTATCAACACGTCAAGCTAAACGCATTAATGTCTTCAAGAACCAGTCAGCCGGCAGGTCACACATGCGTATTTTTAAGCGTGACCCCGCTAAATGGGCTGTGAAAATCATCAATATTTCGCATTTTGTCATCGTTGGTCAAATGAAATGAACTCGATAACTCACCATCTATATAAGTAGGTAACTACCTTTTTAATATAAATTTGATTTCCATTATCTTGGTTTATGATGAATTTAAGGCGGAGACAATAAATGAAGATTTTGGTGTCTTTTTAGGCAGAAAACCTTCTAAATTTAAGAGTAAATACAAAACGTAACACATTTATTTTTATACGTGTCATAGTATAGTGTTCGGAAATAATGTTTCCTGCCATAAATTGGTCTGAAATATATTAAGACATATTGGAGATAGCGAAGACCACGGATAATCTGCAACTACTTGACTTTGCGTATGACGATAACACTCCCTTTATCGTAGAAAGCTAATAATAGGTCTTTAGTACAATGCAACAGAGCATAAATTACTAAATATTGAATTATAAATATAGCGCCTCCTGAGTGTTGTACAACATGAACATTTCAATCCTAAGTATGTGTATCGTATATATTAAAAACAGCTTTGTTTCAAAGTTTTCTTTTGTGTCCTTATATGATTATCATCATTGTTAGATTTCTTATTAAACCTGATTTCGGATTGGCCAATACTTGATTATCCATACACGCTAATCCAACCATCTACTGGCTACTTGCGTTCATGGTCTTGACTATTTAAACATTTCTTTTATTATTATTTAGACTTAGTGCAGACCTTTATCATGGTACTTGTTTGTACAGGCTTGCATGTCATCACACGGTCACCTAAAGTAACATACACCCTTATGCTTTCAAACCTTTGACTGCACCCTGGTGAATGGCATTTCAAATTTTCTTGTAGCGCAATTTTCAAAACATTGGTCCCTCGGCGTGGGCATGTCCTTGAATATTTCTTCTTTTGTTTGCGTGCATGGCTGTACAACTATTAATATACCTTTGCCAAGTTATACATGAAATACATTGTTATTGTAAGAAAATGTTGCAAAATTAATGTATCTCAAGTTTGAAATAGAGAAATGTGACATAACCATTGTATTAAGCATAATTTAAGGTTTAATTCGAAACCATATATAACTTAATTTAATCAAAATTATTCCATTTCAACGCCTAATTAATTATTTAATTACGCGCGTAAATTAGTTACACAACAGCAATCATGTTAACGAATGGCTTGGCAGATTTGTGTGGCTAACCATAATCATCTTCCTCGATGATTTTAGTGTTTATTGCATGTTTAATTCATGAGAAAAATACAAAAAAACACCATTTGTGGTTTTTAAAATTATACCAAATGTTTGGAGGAAAATATTATAAATACTAAAGGGATATTTAATTATCTGCTCAGACCATTGTTTTAAACACATCTTTACCTTTAATTTGATACATTGCAAGTCTGGTTTGGATACACAGTACTACTTATAATTTCAACGAATGTTGTCATTAAACCTTAATTAAAGGTAGATGTTCCGATTGCTGTCCCGATTTTCAACTTGATGTTTTCTATTTTACATGAAAAGTCATCCTTGATAATTGTCGCATTCCAAAGTTTGAGTTGCATAACTCTAATGGGTTTTTTTTAGAAGCACAAGGTCACAATACTTTTGCCCATTGAGTAATACACAAACTGGTTGGTGGTTAAACACCTTTTGCAGTAATTCACCACATTTTAGCCTATAATTTCTAAATGGAACCTTTCTGGGCCCTAAGATTCTACAGACATAATGAGAAAAATGTGGGGATTCTTCTGATATCTTTTATAACAAAGTTGCTCATCATGGTCCAACTACTTGCTGATTTGAGTAAGAATATAACTCAGTTAACATCACACAAACATCTAACATTCATTATATACGCCGGGTTAAATTAAAGAAAATATATTGAAACATGACGACTGCGGGGATCGAACCGTGTCAATATCATTGAACCATCTCCTACTGCCAGAAACCTTGGTGTTTCTATTGACAGTAAACTGCTTCTGACCGGTCACGTGTCAAATGTCTGTAGAAGGGCATCCTATGGAATCTATAAAATCGGCAGGCTTCGTGCTTACTTAGATCGCAAAACAACTGAAAGGCTTGTTCATGCCTACATCACATCTCGCATTGATGGATGTAACAGTCTTCTATACGGTCTGCCCGACAACGTCATTGCCAAGCTCCAACTGATCCAGAACGCTGCCGCCAGACTGGTGACTCGTGCTAAGGGACGACGTGATCACATTACACCTATTCTCAAAGAACTTCACTGGCTCCCTGTCCGAAAACGCATTGCCTTTAAAATCGCTCTCCTCACCTTCAAAGCGCTTCATAATCAAGCTCCGCGATACATCACAGAACTTATTGAACCATATTCTCCCTCCCGAACCCTCCGTTCGTCGTCTCAGATCATGCTCCGTCATCCACCGCTATCTAAATCATCTTATGGACAAAGATCTTTCGCCTCCGCTGCACCAAGAGTTTGGAATCACCTACCAGTTCATGTTCGCGCCGCCACTTCTGTTTCGCAGTTTAAATCTACTATTAAGACCTACCTCTTCCGATCGGACTGTAATAAGTTTTAGACACGGGTGGCATGGACATTTTTATCTTTGTTTTGATTGTGTAATATTTGCATGCAGTGTGTACATACGCGGACTTTTTATAGATACACCAGCTGGACTGGAACACAACATTTTGATGTTTTATATTACTGCGTGCTTTTATAATGTGTATTATTTATTGCATACTTGTAGTTTTTAAGGTTTTTGTATAGTATTTTTCCATTTGTATCTCCCCCCCCCCCCCCCCCCCCACACCCCCCTACTGTTGTTTTATGTATTTTTGTAAAGCGCTTTGAGGACAGTTTACTGTCATAGGGCGCTTAACAAACACCTTATTATTATTATTATTATTATTCTATCTTGTATTAAAAGCGAGCTCTCTACCACTGAGCTAACAGAACGTTTACATACTTAGTAAATCGAATAGAACTACGCCCTCTACAACGGACGGCGTCATCTGGCAGGAAATCCCTAATTCCTGTTGCCACCAGACAGAGTTGAAATCTGACGAAGCTACCAGCTTAGCAGTGAAACGTAACTTAAGATGTGAGTAATCTAGTCACTATCATTGGATTTGTCCACAACGAAATAAAATCACAGATGTCAGAGATTCTCTTTGTTGTTATGCTGTAGCTAGAAGAATTATCGTAACCAAAGCAGCAATCAAAGTTATAACAGAAGTTATACGCAAGGAAAGGCGGTCAATTGCACCCGCGCATTTCTTCCAAACATCACTGTAATCTACGGGGCGGCTAATCTCTTCTGCACTATGAAATGGTACAACTTTGGTTACATCAGATGGAGGAGAAACACTCATGATTGCCCTTT
The DNA here is from genome assembly GCA_035610835.1 of Ophiura sarsii. Taxonomy (NCBI): domain Eukaryota; kingdom Metazoa; phylum Echinodermata; class Ophiuroidea; order Amphilepidida; family Ophiuridae; genus Ophiura; species Ophiura sarsii. The sequence goes on along the minus strand of CM069445.1, from coordinate 27,416,481 downwards.
TCTCATCAAGAGCTATGTCGTGAGCCGATGCATCCGTACTCAGTGTCACGGCGGAGCATGATTGCTCTGATAGGATGAGACGTCGAAGCCAATTTGGTGGCGGCTGTAAGCCATCATGATGGTACAAACGGGCTACTATTACTGATATTAGAATGGACAAGCAACCGATGATGATCATTGGTGTAAAGTAACACACTGGAATAAATGAACATGTATATAATATGTTAGATAATTACAACACCAACAATTAGGGTTACGGTTAGGGTAAGGATTAGGGTAAGGATTAGGGTACGGATTAGGGTTAGGGTTAGCGTATAGGGATAGGGTTAATATTAGGCATAGGGGGTCCATCGCTAGGGAAATACGGCGAGTAGCGAGTGTATGTATACTAGTATAACAAATGTGCTACATTCTCAGGAACTAACTTACCCCTTTGTGGATCTTGACACTTTCCACGCGGCTATTGGTTTTACCATATACAAAACAGATTTGTCAGACACCTTTCCCAACTTTCAAGGTCTATCTCAAGGATTACAGAACCAAACACTAAGCATGTTTGCATTTATTTCAATGCATATTTCATGGTAATTCCAAATATGGTAACGAAATTCAATAATGTTGACATTTTTAAAACATTTTGTGAACTTTTGGAATGTCATCTGCAGACAAGCCTGCCGCGCGCAAAGTGCTTGGAATGTTTAGAATACATGGATATCTTATTTGACACTTACTCATAATTGGCATGTTGACGGACGCTGGTGGCAGTGTGTCCCCGATTAACTGCTGAAATAACACCAACGCCAGAAGATTTGTGATGCCCAGCGACACCTTTTCGCCTGATTCAGTCGGTAGCACGAACACTAATAGATTCAATCCCGATAACAGACAGCACGGGAGTACGAAGCTTAAAATGTAGAAGAGAGGACGTCGTATTAAGTGTATGGTGAAATGAACCTCTGAGAAAGATGCGCTGCAAAATAACCATATGAAAGAATGGTGTTTGGGTTTTTTAAATTGATGAAAGTTAAAGAAAATTGACACCAAAGTCACAGTGACGTCATCGTACAGGGGTAACATTTGCGTGCCCATAGACCATTTCAAATTCAATAAAATTGGTTCCGAATGTTTCCGTTTAGCCGAGTGTTTTTGACATCAGTAGATGACTCCGATGTCATCCACTGAAAAACAAACGTGTTTTCACCCGGGTGTCTTTAACCCTAACCATCCTCAATGCCGCAAATGTGCACGGTAAAGTCTGTCTGTGCCAGCTGGCGTGGCACTTTTTCGATGAAATAATGGCCCCAGGCTACATAGTCGGGCCAATTCACTGGCCCGAGTATGGTTTGCCCCGTGGCGCACTAGTAGAGCGTTCGTCTAGCAACCGAGAGGTTGTGGGTTCGAGCCCCGGTGGCGGCGCCACTCTTTTTGTCCGCGTTTTTTGTCGTTGAAAAAGAAATTCTTCAAAATGTGACTTAGGAGGTTAATAGCCCGTGTGTGGATTGCGATGGTGTTGGTGGGAGATTGTCTCCATCACAAAGTTTTATTTTGCAGTGTTTCAGTAATAAAAACGGTGAGATTTGGGGTAATACCCGGTATCGACGCCATTATTGTTGATAAAAACAAAATAGTATCGCTACTAGTTTTACTTCTCATGGGTGTACGCTTGTATGTAAACAAAGTTAGCCACTACAGGAGCTCGATCAATGCGATGAATGCGATCAACTGTAGCGAAAAACGCACTGCGCACCTAGTCCACGTGACCTGTTTTCCGAACTTATCTAAACTCAATTTGAATTTTAATGTCATCCATATTGATCTCAAGTATTATTTGTTAAAGTCACACCGGAAGACGCAATATTTAATGGCTGTAAATATCCCGACTTTAGGAAAAAATGAGAAAAAAAACACCCCAGAAACACCCAAAACCGCCCAGAAACGCATTCCCCTTTGATGAAAAACCTTGCAAATATCTCACCAAAAGACCTATTTTTCCCTTTGGAAATATTGCGAAGTTCTCATAAGAACCTATTCTGGGGCAATCGTATATGCCATCATCCAAAGACCTGCAGATGCTTGCACGTCACCAAATGCCCGGGTGTTGCGAATAGACTGGTCGTTGTGCATGGGGTCTAGGACATTTGTTGAACATGTGCAAAATATTGAGCGGGTGACAACGTAATGTATACGTTGATCATTCGCAGTGTGAATGTTTCGCACGTTGGGTGTAGCATGTGTAGGTGGTTGCTTCTTCGTCGGCTGTTACTTGATGTCGAATTTTTCCTACGCAATTCGTTGGAAAGATGGACGTTCTTGGACTCTGATAATTTTCGCTATGGTGTGACAGGGCCTTTACTTTAATAATTTTGATAGTTATTATTTAGGCCGCGTTTACTTGAACTGGAAACACTTGTCCCGCCGTGTACGGAACTCTATTCTACAGCGGCATAGGTCACGTGTTCGTTGTACGCCGAGGATACGCTGAGGATACGGTGGAACACGGCAGACATACGCTACGAATACGTTAAGCATACGTTGGTCATACGCTCGCATACGCTGTGATACGCTGTGATAAGTTTATTATAAGTTAGTGATACGCTATCAATACGTCGCTATGTATACGTTCAATACGCTATGGATACGTTCTTGGACTCTGACAATTTTCGAGCTATTGTTTGTATACGTCGGCATACGTTCAGACCATACGCCATGGTAACATGTTTATTTACCGGTGATCAAAACGAAAAGATGGGGTGGACGCATATGGTGAACAGCTGACAAGCACAAACGAATGACAATTAACACGAACGCACACCGAATTTCCAAAAACGTCGGGCAGACGTTATCTCTTTATGCCCTGTTTCACTTACTTGTCACTCTATCGAACAACCCCGTCTGACCTAAAGAGGGCTCAAATTAGCTTACTTCGTCGTTTCAAAAATCTGTCCCTTCCGAGAACCGCCCCAAACAGGTTACACCCTATTTTTACTTACATGTCACTCTATCGAACAGCACCCTCTGACCTAAAGAGGGCTCAAATTAGCTTATTTCGTCGGTGCCACAAATCTCTCCATCCCGAGAACCGGCCCAAACAGGTTACACCCTGTTTCACTTTCCTGTCACTCTATTGAATAACACCCTCTGACCTAAAAAGGGCTCACTTTAACTTACTTCGTCGTTCCAAAAATCTCTCCATTCCAAGAACCGGCCCAAACAGGGTCACTTACGTGTCACTCTATCGAACAACACCCTCTGACCTAAAGAGGGCTCACTTTAGCTTACTTCGTCGTAACCAACATGTCTTCCTTCCGACAACCTCCCCAAACAGGTTACACCCTGTTTCACTTACGTCTCACTCTATCGAACAACACCCTCTGACCTAAAGCGGGTTCAATTTAGCTTAATTCGTCGTTCCAAAAAAAATCTGTCCTTCCGAGAACCGCCCCAAACAGGTTACACCCTATTTGTACTTACATATCACTCTGTCGAACAACAACCTCTGACCTAAAGATGGATCAAATTTGCTTACTTCGTCGTGCCAAAATCTCTCCCTTACGACAACCGCCCCAAAAAGGTTAACCCCTGTTTCACTTACATGTCACGCTATCGAACAACATCCTCTGACCTAAAGAGGGCTCAAATTAGCTTACTTCGTCGTGCCAAAAAGCTGTCCCTTCCGAATCCGCCCAAAACATGGGCGAGATCAGGTGGGTAGGCGCGGTAACAATAAGTGAGCCCTTTATCGGCAGTCCTGACAGCGAAATTGTTGTTCATAGACTGGCGAGGAAAGGGAAAGGGTCTACGAAGTGGACTACACACACTGATATACGAACATGTCGAAGAAAAGGTTACTTACCCCACTTCGTATTCAAGGACCAGCGATTCCACGTGGATACCGTCTAAGCCCCATACACCGTTCTGAATAAAGTACTCCCCACTTGGTATGGCCAAAAAATGTTGATCTGTCACAATATTGACATAACCCGCGCTATCTCCCCAGGGTGCGAATCGAAGGGTGCAGTGTTGTGTATCGAAAGGAAACTTGCGGGGATTAATTCGACAAGATGTCTCTAGAATTGCGAGACTCTTCCAATTCACCGTGCCATCCGGTAATACAAAACATCCAAGATCATTGCGAATCTTAAATTCTTTTTGAAGTCTGCAAGAAAACCAAATGCATTACAAGTTTTTTCAAACGTAAGTTCTAGTTATAAATATTTTAAACAGGTTCGCCGTCGGGGATAGAAAAGAGACAATTATGGGAAAACGATCTCGCCCGGGAATCGAACCCAGAATCTGTTGCTTGCTTGGCAACTGCCTTATCCATTGGGCCACAAGACCTCGCATGGTAAAGCATCTGAAATTCAAACTTGGCAGGAGACTGGGAAAACGAGATCGCTTAGGTTTGAATTTCAGATGCTTTACCATGCGAGGTCTTATGGCCCAATGGATAAGGCAGTTGCAAAGCAAGCAGGCGAGATCGTTTTCCCATAATTGTCTCTTTTCTATCCCCGACGGCGAACCTGTTTAAAATATTTATAATTTGTTTAATACCCGTCGTATATGCCTATTATTTCTATGTATTTTCCCTCTACAGGGAGGACGGCACTTGATTATTACACTTGTATAGGTCCGAGCTACTCCGGGCAATACTTGTGGCAGGAGACTGGGAAACGAGATCGCTTAGGTTTGAATTTCAGATGCTTTACCATGCGATGTCTTGTGGACAAATGGATAAGGCAGTTGCCAAGCAAGCAACAGATCCTGGGTTCGATTCCCGGGCGAGATCGTTTTCCCATAATTGTCTATTTTCTGTCCCCGACGGCGAACCTGTTTAAAATATTTATAATTTGTTTAATACCCGTCGTATATGCCTGTTATTTCTATGTATTTTCCCTCTACAGGGAGGACGGCACTTGATTATTACACTTGTATAGGCCCGAGCTACTCCGGGTAATACTTGTGGCAGGAGACTGGGAAACGAGATCGCTTAGGTTTGAATTTCAGATGCTTTACCATGCGAGGTCTTGTGGCCCAATGGATAAGGCAGTTGCCAAGCAAGCAACAGATCCTGGGTTCGATTCCCGGGCGAGATCGTTTTCCCATAATTGTCTCTTTTCTATCCCCGACGGCGAACCTGTTTAAAATATTTATAATTTGTTTAATGCCCGTCGTATATGCCTATTATTTCTATGTATTTTCCCTCTACAGGGAGGACGGCACTTGATTATTACACTTGTATAAGCCCGAGCTACTCCGGGTAATACTTGTGGCAGGAGACTGGGAAACGAGATCGCTTAGGTTTGAATTTCAGATGCTTTACCATGCGAGGTCTTGTGGCCCAATGGATAAGGCAGTTGCCAAGCAGGCAACAGATCCTGGGTTCGATTCCCGGGCGAGATCGTTTTCCCATAATTGTCTCTTTTCTATCCCCGACGGCGAACCTGTTTAAAATATTTATAATTTGTTTAATGCCCGTCGTATATGCCTATTATTTCTATGTATTTTCCCTCTACAGGGAGGACGGCACTTGATTATTACACTTGTATAAGCCCGAGCTACTCCGGGTAATACTTGTGGCAGGAGACTGGGAAACGAGATCGCTTAGGTTTGAATTTCAGATGCTTTACCATGCGAGGTCTTGTGGCCCAATGGATAAGGCAGTTAATTGCCAAGCAAGCAACAGATCCTGGGTTCGATTCCCGGGCGAGATCGTTTTCCCATAATTGTCTCTTTTATATCCCCGACGGCGAACCTGTTTAAAATATTTATAATTTGTTTAATACCCGTCGTATATGCCTATTATTTCTATGTAAGTTCTAGTCTCAATCTCGTGCTTACCCGCGACCCACACATTTTTAAAGCAATGTCTGCTGCATGACAACAATGAACAATCGAACATCTCACCTTTAAATAATGTATAGCGCATCATCTTTCCAATTTGGATGAGAGATCTGATGGCCTGAATACAAAAGTAGCCTCAGGGTGGTAAGTAATCTTAGGATGGACAATGGATTCATCATTTCGTGATCAAAGAAGAATGTCACAAAAACAATACTGCACCTATCATGATAACCGAGCATTGGCGTCATCCCCAACCTTGAGCTGATGCAAGTTATAAATTATCAATTTGGACAACGCTCCTGAAATCTTCTTGAGGCTTATCCCGGCACTATACCTATAAAAAGTGCTCGTTTTTCAATTGGGTCACTATGTACATGTATAACGTCACATTATCAATCCTTACGTTTCATACAGGATTATCCATGGCAGCCATATTTCATCACATGGAATGAACAGGTATTTTACTGTTGGGTACTGACTTGTATTCCATGAAAGGTAATAGTCTACCCATTTCTGAAAAAGAACAACAAACATTAAAATTAGTGTTAAAAGCCCTCGGCGTTGGCGGCAGAAAAAATATTTTCTACTAGACCAATTTCGTCCAGACCAAACCCCACCTTCCAGTGTTATGGCAAAAGGAATATTTCCATCAAGTCCAAAACCAACCATTTCTGCGCTGTTACTCAGTCGTGGGAAAAGGAATATTTCCGTATAGAACAAAAACCAACCATATATGATCAGGTATACTCAGTCGTGGCAAAAGGAATATTTTTATCTTGACCAAAACCCACTACCCATGCTGGCAGTGTTGGCAGCTGAGGGATATATCGTTTTCGACCAAACTCCACTATCCATGTTCAGTTACTCGGTCGTTGACCTTATTGTTTGATAGGGGGTTTTCTCACTTTTAGTAAGGGCTATTTCGTTTTAGACCAAATCCTAACATTCGTGAGCAGTTACTCAGTCGTTGCAATAGGAACATTTCGATCTAGACCAAAACCCACCATTCATGTTAAAGCGAAATGAATGTTTTGTCCTAGACAAAGTCCAAAACCTACCATTCATGCTCCATATGCAGTCGTGGCTAAACGAATATTTCCGTGGACGCCAAAACTCATCATTCATGCACGCGCAGCTATTTATTCCGTTCATGGTAAAGGGATTTTCCGTCTAGGCCGTGGTGTTGATTAATGTTTGGTTGGTGAATTTTTCCCTTTTAAACAAACCTATATACGTATTTTATCATAAGTAGGAAAATATAAGTTTCTGAATAGAAACAATGTAATCTTTTTGTAAAACAGCTTGGAAATATCATGAAAGAACTTTTTACTACGAATAAGAATGGGCAAAACATATTTATTTTAACTACTTACAAATGTGAGAAAAACTTTGGTTGTAAATGTTTGATCTCTCTCATTCTGCAAAGACAAGGGTGATATAATAAAACAATAACACCGTCAGTAACAGTAACATTTTGATACCCATTTTGTGCCATTGCTACCAACACGGTCAAAGAATAATCTCTACACTCTTGTGTGTACATACTGCGTTGAACTGTGGCTTTAAATGGAGGGAAACAGCTTTATTCTATTTCCCTTCCTCTGGACAGTGACGTAACTTTGCAGGTGCAGCTTTGGGAAAACACCATAACCGATGCGCTCCCCATATACACTACATGCAAAGTAGGGGTCAAACAATCGGCTCTAACTTAGGTTATTCCATACGTCCTAATATGACATTTACAGAGATTATTCCCAAGGAATGCCCGCAAGCATATGTGATGCGATCTGAGAAAACCCGTCGGATGTCGCAAAATGTGAACTAGGGATTATGGGTAAAATAAAAATAATAAAAAATAAAAAATAAAAAAACCTTTTTTCTTTTTTTTAGATTTTTTTTAAAGAAAATTAGTTTCCAGTAATTTGTGTCATCATCTTTCATGAAATTTCACCTTGACAAACTTACTTAAGTCACTTTTATTATTAACCTTATAATGTTATTATATTGAATTATGTATCTTTTTTGGCCTGTTTTCATGATTTCTTGTTTTGTAGCTTTTGGTGACATCACAATCATCATTCACTCATAATTTTTTTGTAGTGATCGTAGAAAAATGATCGAAACAGTTCTGTAATCAGCACAGTTTTAGCTTTCTTATGATCTCCAATATGAAAAATGCTACCATGTGGCGGGTTTTCACAGATCGCATCACATATTCAAAGTATACCTCAAAGTGTTGACTAGATTTTTCAATATTTCGCGATGAAATTGATGTAGCGATTTCGGCCCTTTATTTCCGCCCAAATACTCAGGGCGGACCTTAAACCTCGCAATTTGTACCGAAATAATGAACTATTGCTGTGATAAACTTTACCGGACGTGATATCCCATAGTACATTGGTGGTGTATACCATTTTACATACGCGTATGCACATTCCGGGATTCTACGCATGTGTGTATACGCCAGCGCTTTTCGAGGTCACGTGCGTTTAATCACTGCAATCAATGAATGTCACAGTGACGTTAGTTTCTAGTGGAAGAGAAATAGACTATGAATATTGATGATTAAAAAACACCTACCAGATCAATAACTTGTTGAAGCGCCATAAACATAGAAACATCTATTGTTTGGTTGAATTCTTCCACTGGTCGGGCGTATGTGGAACCGTAATCTGTTAAGAGGTCATCTATCAGAGCGTGGGCTCCATCCGCAGGACGACTGGCAAGTGTTCCTTCATGAGAGATCAAAGAGAATGCAAAATAAATTAATGTAAATCTAAGCCTTTCGCGATATCCCGGATCCCAAAGCCCACTCTCTGTGTATTGTATTACATATTACTCACCAAAAGACACTTTTTATGTAATATGTTGCCAACTTCTCACCCGAAGACCACACTTTTAGGCGAGGATCAGATTTTTGAAGTTCGTAGAAGTACTACCAGCTAAATTGATTTTAAAAAAACCTTCCCTCCGTGTCTCCGTAGAGTCTGCAATGGTTGGGGTGTACACATATTTATTTCCAGCTAATTTGCATGATATTTGCATAATTTTTGGTCCAACACCAGAATTTATCAATTTTTGTTATAAAATAAAAGGTAGAATAGGTACTGATGCCAGATTTAGGCAAATGTTAGTACTCAAATTTTACCAGGCAGACATTTAAACATCTGAGCCATACCAATTAAAACAATAGGTTTAATTAAGTTTAATTTATGCAAATATAAATTGTGACAGTTTCACCATTTTTTCGTTTTGTTTAAAATATTAATATACCCATGCTGGAAACAACATTTGCATGTTATGCATAGAAAATGTTGCTGTGCTTGTGAACATTGGAACTCCCTAGCGGGATCAATATTCTACTTATGTAGCGATTAGTAATTATATTATAGATTATACCAATAACCTTCTTTTCAACAAGTCGCGCTGTGGATCAGAAATGCACAGTCATGGAACCGATCCGAGTTCGGTACTTATGCTTGCATCCGTACACACGCGCCATATCAATCTCAATCAATTTCGGTGGTAACCGTGGTCTTTCAACCCGTAGTTGAATCTGGGGCAGGGTAGAGGCTTATCGTTCCGGGTTCCTTGATCACAGCTGGTTAATTACCGTTTTGAAAACTAAAACAATTTTCTTGGATTTTGAAAAGGAATAATGATGGATTTTATATATAGCTTAAAAACTATATTCAATGGAGCCTGATTGGGGAGAAATAATGGTTCTGCCATAGTTGTCAGTTTATAATTAATTTACAATTTTACATTGCAATTAGGCCTATATTCAATATTTCATTAGAGTTAATTCATCATGATTTCGCTTACAATATTACACATAATGATGACCAGCATTTTACAGATTTTACTGATTCCACAGTATCAGAAAACATTGAAAACATAGTAAAGTCTGAATAGTTCACTTGTATATATACGAAGGTTGATTCCACACAATTTGCATAAAATGCACCATACTTTTATCCGATATTAATATTTTCATAGGAAACTGGTCTAGGTGTGGTAAACTGGTTTTGACATAATATTGTAAACAACATATTATGTCAAACAGAAACATTCCAATTGGGGCAAAATTAGGTTTTTTTTAAATATATTTAATCAGCCATTATATCATTTTTGAAAAGATGTACACCTTTTCTGTTAAATTATGAGATTGATTAAGCTGAATATTTAACATGACCGTGTATTTTATAGTGTAATACGTATAACATCTCAATAAATTACATAATTTAAGGATTAAAATACGCTGTATTAAATTGTTACTGGTTTTTCTTGTTTACTTACCATGTTCTTAGTTCCATCAAAATTATAGAGCCATTCTTAAAATAATAACCATTTTAAACAGCAAACAAGCAAACAACAAGTAGGCCTACACAAACGAAACTAGAGATACATCTGTTTAGTTGGAATTACCAAGGCTGGCAGGGGCGACGGAAGTAAACAGAATTCGGAAGGAGGAGGGGCGAGTCGAACTTTTGTTTTATAATGTTGAAACATGTAGAACAAGAAGAGTCTTAAAAAAGACAAAACTCGCTTAGAGGGGGTTAAGTTCGAATGCAAGCAGAAATAAAGGAAGCGTATCATAAGGAGAAATGTGTCATACCAAAACGAGCACTCTCTTTCTTGAAATCAAGTGTTCAAGATTTGTTTTTATAATATATAATAGAGTCATAGTTATATTCACTAGGAGAATTGAAACGGCGTCCTTGTCGTATTTTTGGCTTCAAATGGCATCAATTGACATCAAATAGCTTCCAATGGCATCTAAAAGCTGTGAATTGATTCAAATGGCATCATTGATGCCATTTTTGCATCAGTGAAGTCATATTTGGCATCAGTGAAGTCTTTCTTGGCATCAGTGAAGTTATTATGGCATCAGTGAAGCTATTTTGCCATCAGTGAAGTTATTTTGGCATCAGTGAAATCATTTTGGCATCAGTGAAGTCATATTTGGCATCAGTGCTGCCAATTTGGCATTAATGCCTTCAATTTAGTATGCCAACATGATTTCACTGATGCCAAAATGATTTCACTGATGCCAAAATGATTTCACATGATGCCAAAATGATTTCACTGATGCCAAAATGATTTCACTGATGCCAAAACAACTTCACTGATGCCAAAATAACTTCACTGATGGCAAAATAACTTCACTAATGCCAAAATAACTTCACTGATGCCAAATTGGCGTCACTGATGCCAAGAAAGACTTCACTGAAGCCAAGAAAGACTTCACTGATGCCAAATATGACTTCACTGATGCCAAATATGACTTAAAATGGCATCATTGATGCCATTTGAATCAATTTGCAGCTTTTAGATGCTTGCTTACTTGCTTAATTTGGGTCGTGTCCCCGATCTACGATGTTTCTCCACACTCTTCTGTCATTCATTGCTGTCTTTATGTTACTCGTCTCCAGTCCAGTATCTTGCTTGAGTAGATCGATAAATGACAGAGCAGGTCGTCCCGGCTTTCTTTTGCCATGTTTGGGGATCCAGTGCACTAGTTTGGATACAGGCTCCTCACTTCTGTAGCAGTGGCCAGCAAACCTTGGTCGTCTCTTCCGGATCTTCTGGCTTATTTTGGGGAGGTCGCCATACAGTTGGGTGTTTGGTATATGTTGTTTCCAGTTGACATTGAGTACTGCTCGCAGCATTCTGGTGTAGCAGCCATCAAGCGCTTTCTGTAGCTTGGATGTAATGGTCCAAGCTTCATATCCATATAGCAGAACTGTCTCAACCGTTGAGGCAAACAGGCGAAGTTTGAATTTCTGAGATAGAGTTGACTTCCATATTTTGTTCATTTTGCTACATGCTCTCCATGCTATTTAGATGCCATTGGAAGCTATTTGATGTCAATTGATGCCATTTGAAGCCAAAAATACGACAAAGACGCCGTTTTAATTCTCTTAGTGATTGTACACAGTTGTTTACATAAACAAACGCCACTGAACCAGTGAGTTAAAGGTCCCAAATTTGAATATTTTGTATCTAATTATGAATAGACTTATCACATCAAAGTCAACCAGAGGCAAAAACAACTAATTAATTCATGGATAATTAATAATTAATTAATGATTAATAAATAATTCATTATGAGTAATTAATGATTGATTAAAGATCAATAATTAATTATCGATTATTAATTAATAAATAATTAATTAATAAATAATTAATAATTAATTTAATTAATAGTGTTAAAGTGTTGGTAATTTATTTTTATCTTATATTTTTCTGAATTTGGGGTCCAACAAATCTGGGGCCCTGGGTCCGGACCCGTCCGGCCCAATGGTAAGTCCGGCCCTGAGCACAAACAATAAACAACAAGCCCTGTAAATGTAAACAAAAGATACGAACGAATACTTATTCTTATATATTGGGCGTGGTTTAAAATGTCAACCCATAATATCCATCAATTTCATTGGTTCTGTGGTTAGTTTTGTTGGATACGCGCTATAGATTACCAGACCGGTAATCTATGGATCTGGGCGGGGCTTAATTCACACCTTTGATGATGCCGGAACTACATTTAAAAAACATCGCCTCGTCAATAATTGTAAACATCCATGTCAATTATTGTAAATCGAAAGTAAGCTTATTTTACAATACAACATTAGGTTATATGCATGTAATTAAATGTAAATAAAAGATAGAGGTCCATTTAATGAATAAACGCTAATAGTAATAAGACATGTAAAAGATAGAAGGACAAATAAAAAGGGTGCCTAAAAGCCTATTTTCGTCTGCTATAAAATAAATATTCGTATGGGCCTAGGCTACATTCGTAATTACTTGCAATAAAGTGAATATGGAAGAAACCACAGCAACTTTTGAAATTGGAGACCTAGATGTAAAACATGTGAAAGGAGAACCAGAACCAGAACCAGAACCAGAACCGGAGTGTGATGATTTACCAGATGAAGTGATCAGAAATTTGATGGGAAGGTCCGACGTTAGCGGCAATCATTTGCTGCTGGCGTGATGATCGCCATCCACCCGCCCCTGAATTTACCATTTGTAGAGCTCAGTGAGGCTGAATTTAGCCATATAGAGGAGTGAAAAGATGACAAAACTTACCGAAAAGGGCCACGAGCTGGGGCGTCAATCGCCGTAAAAGTAAGGAAACATTTTTACGTGGTGTATTTACTTAAATTAAAACATTCAAAAGTCCCCCGGCTCTTTTTGCGTTCGCACACAGGCCAGAAATAGGAACTACTTTAGCACGTATCCAACAAAACCAATGAAATTGATGGATATTATGGGTTGCCATTTTAAAAATATATAAGAATGACGATTAAATAATTATTTGCAGTGATTTCAAGTAAAAATTCCATCGTATACCGCGAATAAATCTGATCACTAAGGGCTACCTGATCACTAAGGCCACCAAATCACATATTCTTGAGATTCTTGCGCCAAAGTAAAATTTCTATGGGTTGTTCGATTTTGTTTGTGGGGATGTTTAGAACAGTAATTGATTAGCCACTGTGTACTAATTCAAAACGATCTTAAATGATCCCCCAATGAATAAAATGTTGAAAAAAAACGTTGATAAATATAAGAATGAGAGGCGACCATTCACGACTCAAAATATGGTACAGCCTATGCATTATATGGCAGCCTTCTATACCAAAACATCGACGAACCATATTTTATTCTCTAAATATTTGATACAATAAACATTGAAACATTTAAGAATAGATTTATCACATCAAAGTCAACCAGGGCAAAAATAAGTAATTAATGACAAGCCTTGTAAACGTAAACAGAAGATATGAAAGAATACTTGAAGGTATATTATGTGATCTTTTCCAGGGAACGCCCTCAATCCTCGAAAGCAGATTATCTTTCAGATTTACATTTCTGATCATACATCGTACATCCATTCCAAGTTTACAGGGCGATACGATTCTTAATTACGTCAAAATCATGGTTTTAGAGTGAAAGTAAACTGTCGGAGTCTGCGCCGACCAGTTATATTTACTCTAAATTCACTCTAAAACTATGATTTTGAGACAATTAGGAATCGTATCGCTCTGTAACTTGAAATGTATTCATAATTTATGATCCGCAATGTAAATCTGCAAGAAAATCTACTTTCTAAAAAAGATCACATAATATGCCTTTAATATTTGATACAATAAACATTGAATCATAATATGAAGCATTTACAAGTATTATCGTTGTCTTTAAATCAGTTGGTGACAATTTAACATAAGCATTGACAACGTATCTCGTGGGCTATAATCTTTCTTAATTAATTTCTTCAATTATGAAAAATACGTTATGAAGACACGTTTACTAATTTGCTTCTTAATTTATTTGACTGCATTTATAGTTATTTAACTGCATTTATAGCACTTGGATGTATACATAAACAAACGCCCATGAAGATGATGTGAGTTAAAGGTCTAGTAAAGAATAGATGTATCACATCAAAGTCAACCAGGGCAAAAACTAGTAATTAATGAATTCATAATTAATTAATGATTAACAAATAGTAACTAGGATTAATTAATGATTGATTAATTATCAACAATTGTTGAGCCATAAGTAATTAATCAATAATTCATTAATAATATTTATTTATCATCAATTTGTTATTGAGTAATTAATGTTAAAACAATAATAAATGATCAATAATTAATCCATAAATCGGGCAATGTATAAGTAATTAATCATTAATTAACTACCATGTTTGCACAGTTAGGATTCGTGGATTCCTTATTATCACACTAGACCACCGTACACCTGTTTTAGCTTTATATTGAGCAACCCTGCACTAAGACCAGACGACAAACAAACGATTATCATCGCAACATTGTACATTGTATTGACCTATATTCACACTATTAGTTTCATATTGTACGAAGTACTGTAAGAACATGTAGCTAATGAGTACTAACATGTGGCGTGGTGTAACAGCAGACGACGAAACTGCTTTCCGGGACTGCTTTACATTTAGGACATGAAATATCTCTCCGCATTGAATTGGAACGTGTAGAAATTGCAAAACGCCTCTTCACTTTACTTTGCCGTTAACATTGTTAAGTTGAAGTTGTAGCATTGGTGCAGTTTTCTTGCACGATTAGCCAAAGAAAGGCAGTGTAAATGTGTTCAGCTCTTTTATTTCTGGTCATATGTCAGAAGTCTGGCGTTGGCAATTTCACGCTGAAATCGCCATCAATTGCAACAAACGCCATTGTTACGTACGTACATTGGGATGTGGTGATAAGTTGTGATCTATTTCCGTTATATCTGAGTACGGATAGCTCTTTACTTGTCTAACAATTGTATAAACACAATTAATTCACAGTCCAATGACAATCGAGATACCATTACTGTTCAGTAGCACACAGAACTAAATCACCCAGTCAACAATGCAATTTCGCCTACGTGAGAGCACCACACCAAATCAATGCGCAATTCGTGTAATCCTGGACTAGGCTTGTAAATGTGAGGTTTTCGGGCAATTTGTTTTCTCCGGGGATGGTATGTTTGTATTTAAATGAACGAGTGGGACCTATCCGTTGCACCTACAATGATAAAATACGATATTTTTAATTTATCGACCTAAATAGTGCCCAGGGCGTAAGCACCTGCCTAAATGGTGAACAGGTATGCCAGAAAACGTGAAAAAGTGAGGGCGCTGTGTGCAGGTCCGTAGCGGAACATTTAGCTCAATGACCCCTCATGAAACAAGGCTTAAATCAAAGTTGAGATGTTACTGAAAATGGTCATAGGTGACAAGTATGCAATAAATGTAACCGGAGGGTAGAAAAGGTGTCTTGAAATATGGCACTTACACGTATTTCAATGAGAAAGATATTTGGTGTGGTGCGCCCACGTGCGAAGCAATGCAATGGTAACGTGTGTGGGGTGACGTGTTATCAATGTACGAGGGTCATTCAATAAGTTCTACCTCCTCCCTCATAACATCGCTAATATTAATGTCAATCTCATGACATTTGTCATGATTATAGCTCCGAATCATAGCTAAAAATGTGTAGTAAATGATAATTGATATCTGTATTACTTTTGTTATGACGCGGTCAAAGCCAGAGAGCGATTTTGGACAACGGACACAGAAAATTACCTTAAAAAATACACATGCTTTCAGGTGTTTTTTCGTATTGTATGGATAGATATAAGAGCATGATTTAACTACTGAAAATGGAAATAAATGAATGATATCTGAATATATTACAGTATTATCATGTATAGATAAGATTGTAAACAATATTAACTCTTGCAAATAGTGTACTATCAACTCAAATGTTTTGCTATGCCTTTGGCATACCAGAATACTGCCATCAGTCAAATTTATGTTGTTACAACTTAAGCCACAATGATGCCTTGAATGTTAAATCTTTACCATAATAGTCACTTTATGAGTTTTACTTATGTGCAACCTTCAGAGTAGTCAATCAGGTAGTTAATGATAGAAAATTATCGCTTTGACAGACTTTAAATCCCTCCATTTAGTTCGAAATATTGAAGATCGCTTAGTTATCATGAAAGTCAAACATGGCTGTTACAGGGTTCTCTAGGGGAGGGGTAAACTGAATGGTTGCCTGACCTTGATCTGGCTGATCAGAGGGCATATTTTTGTCAAACCAATCAGTCAACTTTATTGTTTACAGTCTGTTGAAGAGATATCTGACATTTAGAACGGTTATAATTGACCGATAGGTATGTTTTGCCTCTTACAATAGGCCAATTGAAAAGCACTTCGGCGATATTTTGCTGTTTTTCTTCCGTTTCCGTCACACTAAATCGAGGTTTGGATCTCACTGCATCTCTGGAAAAGTACAGTCATTACTCAGATCAATTTACATTGGATTTGTAGCTGAGGTTCCAAGCTACAATCGTGTGATATTTGATAAGACTGGCTCATATAATAATAAAGTTATGAGGTAGGAGGTAGAACTTATTGAATGACCCTCGTATATGCATTGTATACGGATCACGGCCTTTATATCAATTCGGTTTCATATCTCACTTCGCGAGAAGAAAAAAACAACCATTAAATACACGTCACCGGAAATATTTTAGGGGAATGTCCCTCTCTTCACACGTTCTTTTGCCCTTCTGTAGTCAAAATAGTGGCCTGATATTAAGACAAATTTTCATCCAAGGATGGTAATGCATTATTTCAATCAACAGGCCTTCTCTCTCGATGTTAATCGGAGTACAATTCACTCTTAATGTTATTTGGAGTGAAAA
Source organism: Ophiura sarsii (assembly GCA_035610835.1). NCBI lineage: Eukaryota > Metazoa > Echinodermata > Ophiuroidea > Amphilepidida > Ophiuridae > Ophiura > Ophiura sarsii. The sequence goes on along the minus strand of CM069445.1, from coordinate 27,399,399 downwards.
TCCGCTCTTGTGGAGTGATATGTGGGAGCACTTTACAGTTTGGATCACGGTTTTGCCACTCCAGGACTAATTGGACTAAATTAAAAATGTAAGGTTACTCACCCCTGGAAAAAGTGATATTACTCACTCTTTGATTTTGCTGCAGTTATTTTTCACTCTTTTGGGTGGCTCTCCCAAGTCACTCTTGAGAGAGAAAGATTTTCACTCTCTTTAAAGAGAGTCATATGAAACTACAATAAAACATCATTAAGTCATATCCTGTCAGCGTTATGCAAAGTTTGTTTCAAATTCTGCCAAACATTGTCAAAATCTCATATTTTAAAGTAGACAAGATACAATTATAGAAGACGCAAAATGTATAAAGCCTATAAAATACCCGCAAATACCATAGTGACATCATCGCGATAATATTACAACAAGGGTTGCACATTATTGTTTCATCCAATTTTATTCATGTTGTTCTTGCAACAAAGGGTATTATATAAATCAGGTTTTATTGGAAATTTAATTAAGAAAACAATAAGAAAAAAATAAATATGTTCACTCCCTTACATTTAAGAGTGAAAATATAATAAAACAACATATTGTGAGACATCGAGTCATACATCTTGCTAGCTTAGGCCTACTTTTGAGATATGGAGCAAACTAGTTTGTAAAATATATTATACTTTCCTCATTTTTGCAAAGGTATACTCCTCCAATTTCGTTTAATGGGACCATTCGAATGATTGTTTCATATTCTGTCAAACATGGTCAAAATCTCATATTTTTAAAAGTAAAGACAAGATACCATAATTATCTGTGACATGATGCATCACATGAAACACGGTGTAAGCTCATGAGAGTGCACAAGAAGCCACTTTGACTCACTAAGTTGGACAATTAATTAGAAGATATTGATAAAACTATCCTTCTCGGACTTTAAGATCAAGATCCAAAGGGCTCCTTCAAGTACCACGTGCGGCCAGATCTGCTAAACGGACTTATGGCAGTAGAGCCTTTTTCATCGCTGCACCGAAGGAATGGAATGCTCTTCCCGAACATGTCCGACGTGCTGCATCAGTGCAGTCCTTCAAAACGTCATTGAAGACATATCTTTTTAATTTATAAATTGTGCATAGTAGACTGCATTGTACATTATATTTAATATCCTTGCTGGTCATGTTTGCAGATCAAGCTTAAGAATGTGATTTTAATTGTGTTAATGTACTGTGGTTTTAATGATTACTCATTTATATTGTATCATAAGCGGTTGTTGTTGTATTTGTACTTTATGTAATTTCTGATGTGTAATCTATGATGTATAGTTTCTTTATTATGTTCTTATATTTTTTCATTTATGTTTGTTATGCGCCTCGGGGTTGTGTTCACAATGTGAGGCGCATTATAAATGCCCTTTTATTATTATTATTATTATTAAACTTCGTAATAACTATTTGGTTTTACTTAAAGTTACTATAACTAAAAAAGTATTCAACCGATGATAGCAAAATTATTTCCATTTTTGGAAAGCTCTCAAATAGGAGAATTCAAAAACTCCGTTTAAATCAGGATATGGTGCCTACTGAAAATAATATATTTGTAAACTCGAATCAATATGAAATTTAAACGTTTGTGCTCATTCACTTCCCGATGTAGTATATTTCAACAAGTTACCCTTGACAACCATTATGTTCTGATGGTAATAGCATAAAGAACTAATATGCACAGTAAAATCATGATTGGGATAGGTATAAAAATATTATTGAGGTTTAAGCCAAATGTGTAAAAAATCGATATCTATGTAACATTCTTAGCACAACATGTTACCATTAAAAGTCATATCTAAATTCCAATAGCATAGTTGGATTCCTTGTAAGATTACCGAGATTATAGGATTCACACCACTAAATAAATAATGGAAGAGTCCACGAAAGGCCTGTTGAAATGGTTGGGATGACCCTCCTCTAAGTGAATTATATAAAAATGTTTCAAAAATAGTGTTGTTAGGGTAGAACAAGTAATTATTGCAATTATGCTAATTCGAATCTCAGATGGTGTAAAATGTAAAAATCTGGACATGCAACGGGAAGGTTGGCGAGTTCAAAACACATGGCCATAATGAAGGTGAGAGAAAAAAAAACCGCTGGTCATGAAAAAAGCGTAGGTGAGCATCAGTGCACAAGCTTAACACTTTCCACGCGGCAGGCGGCTGCAGACGACATTCCAAAATTTCACAAAATGTTTTAAAAAAGTCAAAATTATTAAATTTCATCACCATATTTGGAATTACCATGAGAAATGCATTGAAATAAGTACAAACATGCCTAGTATTGAGTCAGTAATCATTGAGATAGACTTTGAAAATTGTGAAAAGTTTCTGAAAAATCTGTTTTATGTATGGTAGAAATAATAGCCGCGTGGAAAGTGTTAAAGCAAACAATCACTTGCTAGCTACAAGTGGATTCTGAGTGGTCAAAGCCTTAGAAACCATAAACAATTATGCTGGTCACGTTTTTACCTCGGCACCCATAAAAGGTTGTTTTGTTACATTCTAATCATTTTTTGTACTTATGCTATGGTATTTGTGTAACCCTCTACGCGATTGACTTGTGTTTGGACTTATTTTAACGGCAATTGAATCCCCTTTAATAATCTGAAGAGATACAAAATTCCATCACCTTTGATTAAATGAATACAGCTCGTTAAAGCGTAATTAGTCAGGGTGGTTGAGGAAGTGGAGGAGGAGGAAGTGGAGGAGAATAATGGGTGAAAATGGACCGTTTTCCTGTAATAGAGCATTCTAATTCTTAGTATTATGTCAGTTTAGTTCTAAATGATGCAACAATGCTTTACATCATTTACTTAAAGTGTCAATTAAGCTAATTAACTAATTTTCAAATCTGATTAACGAAGTAGGATGAACCATGTGCACATAGTCACAAATCCGTTTTGTCAATGTTTCAAAATTTTCCTTGCAGGAAAATTGGAAAGAGCTATCAAGGCTTTGATTTTAATGTAAAAGCAATGAGCTCTAATTTGTATTTGCATAATTTAGTTATCTTTTCCATTATCTAAAATTTCGTATTTTGACCACCCTGTATATATATTTCCTAATAAGCTGAATTTTTTTGTATATGTCTGGATGGGTAATTTACTCAATTACAGCAAAAACATTTCTAGCCTTTGAATAGGTCCTGCATTTGTTATACAATGGAGGAAAAAAGAGAAAATTATCATTTTGTATATACAATTTTAATTGTAAGACCCTGTATTATGTTTAGGTCACCCTGTATATTTGATTTTGAGTGACCATATTTTCAATTCTTAGATTATAAGCTTTCCAAATATATATGGTTTCATACACTTTAGATGTAAACATGTTGATATATTCTACTGAAACTGCGAAATGATGTATATTTCATGAAATATACTCATGTAACACAAATGTAGCCCGGGTTAAAAAACACGACCTGCTTGTGCATGAGCCAGAAAGAAAATCAATCCTACTGCTGAATACAAACTGGATTAAAGTAGATTTCGGCAAAAATGAAATTATGTTTAGAAAATTTGATCACATTTCACCTGTTTTACAGCGTCTGCATTGGTTACCTATTCGGTATCGCATACATTTCAAACTCCTTCTCCTCACCTGGAAAGCCCTACATGACATGGCACCGTATCAGGGATCTTCTCAATCCACATATTCCATCACGTCACCTCAAATCTTCGGATAAACACCTTTGAATCTTCACCCGCCCGACACGAAAGTTACCCGCTATGGGCGGGCGGGCGGGTCTTATTTCCATCCCTGCTCTCAGTTCCTCGGACATATTCTTCATATGGCGACCGGGCATGCTTGTGCATCGAAACTGTGGAACTCACTCCCTTCAGATCTTCGATTTTGCGATTCACTTGATGGTTTCAAAAGGACTCTAAAAACTCAACTGCTTAAGATTGCTCATGATTTGACTGATTGACTTGTAACTGTTACTACATTTTAATTGTTTGTTTATATGTGTTTTGATGTTTGCGCCTCGGAATAGGTTGTCTAGATGAATAGGCCAAACAAGTTTAACTACTTTGTCTCAGCGACCCGCACGCATTGCTTATAAAATGAGCTTTCGCGCGTAGCTCTACGCGCGGCAGCCATTTTTTACATTTAAACTAGTTCTGCGATACTCGGCAACTTTATGATAGAGAACACACATTCAACTAACTTTATGAAGTTAAGAGATAAAGAGAACACAAGCTTACAATGTGCATTGATCATTTCTGATTGCTTTTATTAAAAAGGCAAAAGCAAAACTATTGAATATATTTTGGATTTTTATAAAAAATAAATAAAATTAAAAAGTCGCATAGGACAAAGCTCTTTTTGGTAAAAAAGAAGAGAAAGAAACAAAAAACAAAAAAAAACTGCTTTGTCAAAAATACCAACATTTTTGTTGTTGATCCCCCCTCCCCCTCTTAACAAGGACCTTTTTTCTGATCCCCCCCCCCCTTTTAAGGACCTTTTTGTTGTTGATCCCACTAATTTTTTCCATCCCCCACCAGTATTTATGAACACTCCCTAAATTAAAGATTTCTCGGGCCCCGAAAGTCATGTCGCATATACCCACACACCCCGGCACAAGAGGGGAAAACCACCTCTTAATACCAACATGTATGCAACATAGCATTGACAAAATCAAGTTTAAAGTAAAAAATCCTGAAGAAAGCCTTAAAACGGCTTATCGTCGGTACATCGCGTCCTTTCGTCGGTGTAACCTCGTTTCTAAAAGCTGGCTACACCACTGACACCATCACTCTAGTCCGTAAAATATTAAGCCGACATTCTACTCACCGTCAAGCAGAAAGCAAAAAGACATAATCCAAAACGTCATGGCCATGATGAGTGGCGTCGGAAACATTTTCGAAGTTCGGTTAACGTCGGAATGGTCCAAATAGTGTGTCCACAGCCGCTTTATTCTATCAATGTTATACTCTCAACCAAGTGCAGCAGAATGTTATATTGCAAGTGCACCAGCTAATTAATTAAATGTAAACATTACCAGTGCAGTCTACTGTATCTGAATACACAATGTAATAAGAATTAACCATGGGGTAACTCATATTGGTAGAAGGATGTGTATACTGAAAAATCCAAATTCACGCCATGTATTTGATATAGCCATACACCATTTTTCTTGGAGCCATCCGTCCGAGGATATCCGTAGCTCAAACTGTTGCTCAACAAATTCACATTACCACTTATATAAGGCAAAAAAAAATGTTTGGTTGCCCTTTCCCGACCAACCGTAAATATTGAAAAATCATGAATATATTTCATGAATATAAATGTTTACGAGATGGTGAATTACGGTTGCTGTTCATTTAAAATGTATTGCAGACACATATTCTTAGGCCATACATATTTTATTCCTCTCTAGGAGCTTCTAGGCTGATGCTAAAAGAGCAGGTACACGACAATCGTAAACATAACATTTCACCTCACATGTTTCGGTCGGGCAATTTTAATAAAACAACATATGCATACTACATCAAGTTTATAGATATCTGATTTGTCTGAGTGTGAATTGTTTGTGTAAGAAAAGATTGGTAATGTATGCAAAAATCATGTAAAATCCCTTTCATCTTACATTTTACATTTGTAAAAACACTTATATTTCCAAATAAAAACATATCGAATTCACTTGAGTGTATTTTTGGCATTCTTTGTTTAAATTTGTTTTTAAAAAATCGACCTACCGACCCCAAAAAAAATTGAGGTGAAAGGGCAACCAAACAGTTTTCTTTTTTTGGCCTAATATGGTCAGAATTTGCCATTTTCCAACAATTCAGTGAAGTAAGTTTATTCCCAAATTTCGCATGGTCTCGAAATAGCAAAAATCGTGCACTGACAAATTTTGAAGAAAAATTAGCACATAATAAACCAATTAGGGGTAATTTATGAAACAGAAAACCAAAACGGAATAGGAAAGGGGTCATTAATATACATGCAGCCTCACATTCCCGTATAACCCCCCGGTATGATCAATTCCCCTTTGCATTGGTTTGAGTACAGACCCACGGCGTCCCCATAATGACATCGATATATTACACATGCCAGTCTTCCGTGACGGTCACGCAGTACGGTGTTTTAATATATCGGACTGAAATTCACAGAGTAGATGGATACAATGGCGATGTCATCGTCCTATAAATGACGATGCAAATTCCCGGATTTGTTCCCACATTAAAAAAATAATAGTGATCGGATGACATGGCTCATCATCTTCCTGAAAGAACTTTCTTAGCTTCCGAAAAGTGGGACAATGGCGATGTAAATTCCTGATAATGCAATCACTGTAAATCCGCACACGACATCCTGGTAGGCCGGGCGATGACCTGAAATAAAAAGAGGATTGAATCAAAGGAAGAACATAATGTTCTACACAAGCCCAACCGAAAAGATCTGAAACCCTCATTGACCATATTCTCTGCAATGAAACCAATAAAGTTTGTCAAAGTGGGGTCATTCCTTTTGGTTTGAGTGATCACTATCTCATATTTTGTACCAGAAAGGTAGTGAAGAATATTTTTTCAAGTAACAATTCTGTTTATTTAAGATCCATGAAAAACTTCAATATTGACACGTATTGTAGCCTTCTTGATGGCTGTGACTGGTCCTCAGTCCTAAACACTGATTGCGCCGAAACAGCCTGGTCAAATTTTAAATCAATTTTAACAGGTATAATTGACAGTGTGGCACCAAAGAACTTAAAAGGTTCGCATTAAAATTAAGATGAGGGATAATATCAGTCACCTTATCAAGAAGGATAACCATGATGTCTCTTTCAGTAATTTTGCCTCCCTTCGTAATTATATTCAAAAAGAAATCAAAAAGGCAAAAATTAACTACTTCAAAAACAAACTTGATGAAAACATGGGTGAACCTAAAAAACTATGGAAATACCTAAAATCTGGGTTATAATAGTGTTAAATCCAATTCCAAGGCCAAAATTGTTCTTAACCCTTTGAACACTGGCGGCCGGTATAAAGCCTAATATGAGTTAATATAGACGGTTCATTACAACCTGATACCCTTTCTCTATGTAACCATATTAACACTTTTTTCACCAGTGTGGCCAATGTATTGACAAATAAGTTACCCTTGGTGAGTAATGATTATGGGGTAGGTTCAGATTCTTTCGAGAGATTTTACCCGAGCAAAGGTGTTGAGAGCATTGACTTTGAACTAAAGCACGTCAATGAAGGTTCCATCTATGATGAATTATCCAAATTAAACATACATAAAGCTGTCGGCTTGGATGATATTGCTCCTCGTTTGTTGAGAGATGGCGCTACACAACTCTCTCCCATTATTGCTCATATAGTAAACGTCTCGATTGGATCCAGCACAGTTCCCCATGATCTAAAACTTGCCAAAGTTATTCCTCTCTTTAAAAAGAATATCCGGTTGGAAGTGGGTAACTACAGGCCTGTCAGTTTGTTGAGTACGATATCCGAAATACTTGAGAATCAATATATGTTCAGCTTGCGCATGATCATTACCTCAGTACTAACAATCATCTTTATGAATTCCAATCTGGATTCCGCCCAGGGTTTTCAACTGAAACTTGTTTGATTTTTGTAACTGACTATATAAGGTCTCAACTTGATGAAGGTAAATATGCTGGTATGCTTCTCTTAGACGTATAAAAGGCTTCTGACAGTGTCAATCATGAAATTCTATGTCACAAGATTGAGGCCATGGGCATCAAATCTGCATGGTTTAAATCTCATCTATCCAACAGGCGGCAATCTCTGTAAATGTAAGGACGTATGGGATAACTCAAGTTAGAGCCGATTGTTTGACCCCTACTTTGCATGTGGTGTCTATGGGGAGCGCATTGGTTATGGTGTATACCCAAAAGCTGCGCCTGCAAAGTTACGTCACTGTCCAGAGGAAGGGAAATAGAATAAAGCTGTTTCCCTTCTAGGCCAAGAGGACAACTATCATAAGACCTCTAGTTAACGAGATAATTTTTTGTAATTTTTTGTTAGAAGCACGTTTTTGTTTGCCGAATAACAACTAAATTACATCACAGACTTCGTGATAGTATTATTATATTCATGGTGATTATGGTAATGCCGACTGGCTAAAAAGACTACTACACGACGTATATGGCAAGCCATTAGGGTCATTACGTATTGCGACAACGCGTTGCTTTCGCAAACGGAATAAATCGCAATAACACTAACGAAAATAGTTTAAGAATGTTGGATATCCGATATTTATTGTTTAAGGTCATGTTTTTTATACTGGGTACCCCAAAAAGGTGGATCTGTTACATTTGCACTACATATTATTACTTTGCATGCATATATTTTAGCTATTCTTTATCACACATACTCAAATTTGGTCTTATTTTGATGAGAAAGTATTTGGCCTTTATTTTAAAAAGAAAAATATAAACTACCATGGTTCTGTTAATTACAATAGTTCGTTAAACCTAATTAGTCAGAGGTGGAAGAGTATGTGGAGGAGGAGTATGCGGAGGAGGAGGAGTGCATAGTTGAACAAGTATGGTGCAATATACATTGGGCAAACATAAATTGCACTGGTTTCACTATTGGTACAATTCTATATTGAAGACATAACATTATTGAAGCATATTTGAATTAAAAGTATTATAATTAGTTAATTAAGGAATCATTAATTAGCATTAAGAAGCTCAAAAAAATTGTTAAGAAACGTAAGTTGGTCGCAGTTTGTGAATGTATGCAAACATTTGCCTGCACCAAACTGTCCATTTTAAAAGTATAGAAAGGTTGAGGTACCCTTTTGAATAAATAAATTTAACTATTTAATTAAAATTTAAAAGATATGTAATTAACCTCATGTATTCTGTTTTGTCTGGATGTTAATTAGCACATTTTGTTAAATGCGTTTGTGTGGTGTTATTTCTTGTTTTTAATTTTAACTGTGTTAACTGTGTTACCAAATAAGTAAAAAACTGCTGGTTTTTATAAAGCTTGTAAACTCAGGAGAATTATTACATTCTTAGGAATGCAACTGACCTGACCTAGTATAGGATGACCAGCATAAGCAGTTTGCCAATCAACATTGGATCACCCTATATGTTGAATACAACTTAAAACGAAAACATTTTAAATCTTAAATCTGACTCTTGAAATTTGAATACTGGGTTCAAACATGGAAACTAACCTATTTGTTCATTTGAATGTGCTTTGCACATCATGAAGGTGCAAGATGGATGAACGCAATTAATTGTATGCCACTAAACATGTGCCATTGGGAAAATTTGAGTCACCCTGTAGTTAAAGGATCCCTTTTTATTGAACATTATTTGAAACTCATACCACTTTAAGCATTTGTCACTTCAAGTTGGAATGTAAAATCATGTTTCAGATGCAAATTTAAATTCATTCAATTAATGGTTTGTAGATAATCATGTATACCTAAATTAATGTTTTAAACACCCTATATGTTTAAAATTAACAACTTTACATAAGAAAAGGGTGACTTTTAAAATCAATCAATGTTCATGTACATGTAATTGATGCATTTTTATTTGAAATCTACTTGAATTTTGTTAAAATACTAGTCTTTGTATGTATGTAGTTAATAGAAGCATTTTCCGGAACTAAATAAACACATTTTTAGACACCCTGTATGTAGAATTTCAGATTCATAATGAAATTTAATTTGCATATGTCTGGATGGGTATTTCATTAAACTACTTTAAATATGTACTGAACTTTTCTCTCATCACTTCATATACATAGTGTAAGTAATTATTGAAGCCCTTCTTTTTTAGAAGATTTTGCTTGTTACACCCTGTACAATTTCGGGCCACCCTGTATAATCAACTTGATTGTATGCTTTTTGCATCCGTTACAGTATATGCTTTCAGAATATGTATACTTTTACCAATTTAAATGTAAACTTTTTCAGATATAATGCATTAACTGAAAAAGGAACCTAATTTATGGAAAAAGGGACATGTAACACAAATTGTACCCAGTATAATATAGTTTATAAAAAACATGACCTTAAGATTGTTGGATATCCAATATTTATAGTTAATGATTGTTGGGAAAGCAACGCGTTGTCGCAAGACGTAATGACCCTAATGGCTTGCAATAGACGTATATATGAGCGACGTGAGTTCGAATCAAACAAAAAGATACAACACGGAGCTTATTGTATTGTATACACGTAGCTAGTACTGGTTGAGTCGCATTACATTTGTATGACTTTATTTCTCAATATAAGGTAAAATGTTGACAATTTATAATGCTATGTACACGCAATATTACTTTATCAATGCTATTCAGATTTCACCTATTAACACTTTGCTCCTCACTTATACAGACAATTCCAAAGGAGTTATAGCATTCCACCGAGTGCTTCATTGTTGGAATCTACAATATATAAATATCTTCTGAAGATTGAATCGTTGCTTTTTACCTTTTCTTGGACAGCTGCTAAAATTGGATTCCTTTATTAAAACAGGCATAACTCTATGCTGGTTCCCTGCACCCTGGATCCCCCGCACCCTGGATCCCCCGGCCCAACTTATCCATAGGTGCAGGTACGGGCAAATCAATTGCCGTCCGTAACCGTAAGCTCAACACATTGCATTGTCGCTCTGTTATGGCATAAGGTAAATAACGATCAACACACTGTAGCTGAGATACCGCATCGAACGCTGAATGCATTGTCGCGCTGCCATAGCTACGGCGCGACGGGGACCGCGGATATGACATGCGTGCTGCATGTGCGTTTGTAGTCCGGCGCTGTGGTTAGCGCAGATACACGTGTAGTTTGTGCCAATCAGCAAATTTGTTATCATTCTATTAAAGCGTGACGCTGGCTTGATGGAATTTATTTGTGGATCTATTTTTTGTCGATCATGAATATGCATGACTTTTATGCCAGCAAATCAGATTTGAGTGGAAATTTGCGCGTACCTGCATCTATGGATAAGTTGTGTGGAGCCCATTGATGCAGGGAACCAGCATAGCATAACTCCTGATAGCGAGGGACAATTCCAGTGATAGTGTTTTAAAGATGAGTGGAAGCATATATATGGGTTACCATCGGCGGTTAACATGCCAATTATATGGGATAAACACTTTTTTCTTCATGCTTTGATAAAGACGTTAGTCTCATAAAATTGAATATTCAATTGAATTCGAGTCGTGGTCAATTAAAATACGAATTAATTGTGATTCGGGAAAATCGGAACTTTACAATATGTTACAAACAAAATGGGACTGGAATACACACATATACACACAATGAAAATAATCAACTGATATACGTAATGTTATTTAAACCAAAAGGGTTTATTTTATAAAAATACACTATTTTACGCTTGTAAACCAACTACCGATTCTGCTACCAGTATCAAAAGTTTTTTTAAAAAATAAAAAAATAAAAAAATAAAAAAATATTATTATCACCACCTTAACTATTCTAGATTTGATGAATTTATTTCCAAAGGTGGTTTTAAATCCAATGGCTGCTGTTTGTAAAATTTATTGTGGAGAGATCTCAGTTCACAGTTCAATTGACTTGATATCAAAATCTACAATAAACTGTTTCACTTGGATTTAAAACAATAACAATGTTTTACTATTACTACGTATAAAAGGCTCCGGGAAATTGCTGCTCCAATATTGCTCAACTAAAGATTGACATAACATGACATAAAGAGGCCTTTGGATTTTACCACATTTGGAAACAAACTTAATTAATATTAACATAATATAATGATAAATTCTCAATGCTTATTTTATCTACAAAGTAGTACTGTTTTAACTTTTACATAAAAGAATGGTTTTGTAATAGTATAATGATAAAATATTACCTAGTGTGTAAGCAAGATTGTAACTTACAACTAAGCTTAGTTTGAAAGGTTTAAATTCATAAGAGAATGGTACAACTTAATTGAACCAAACAAGTAATCTTTTATCAATACTTCGATAAAATATATGACGTATAAGTGTAAAAGATAAACACATCGCAACAACGTAGCATTTTTCGCTAAAAGAACTAACTGTCACGGGACTCGAACCACCATACTCTCTGACTACTGGATGAGCACTGTAACTACAAGCTATAACAGTTGTTGTGGTTGCGGTATTGAGTTGTGGCGTATTGAGTTATTGAGTGTTCTAACTGATATACTACCCGCAAAACTAGATAAATATGTACATAAATATAAATGGAATACATTTTAATATAAAAAATATTTCTTCTTAACACCACACATTATAAATGATGGTCAGCATCCAGGATTTGAACCTGGGACCTCTGGATCGCTTGACCAGCGCTCTACCAACTGAGCTAATGAGTCAGATGTGGAAGAACGGCGATATTATTTCTTAACACCACACATTAAAAATGATGGTCGGCATCCAGGATTTGTACCGGGGACATCTGAATCGCTAGACCAGCGCTCTACCTACTGAGCTAATAAGTCAGATGTGAAAGAACGGCGATTATATTATTTATAGGCCTTCAGTTAAATCCTATCCTCTAACATCTTCTAATCCAAGAAGCTTCGGAAGAGTTTTCATTTGGGAAAATAATAATCATAAACGGACACAAGTAAATTCACCATGTCGGTAAATTGATATGAGTATATTATTCTTATTTAACACCGCACATTATAAATGATGGTCAGTGAACAAAATTCCCTGACCATCCAGAATTAATCCCAAATGGTCTGTAATAAAAATTCCATTGAAATGGAATGGGGGCGATCCAAAAGAAAGAAGCGTGTTTTGTAACCATTTTCTGGAGCATCTGTTGCAAACCAAAATACCAGGGAAATGGTGTATGTATTTTCCATGATTCAAACCAAAAAACAAATAAAAAACAGCAGTCTAAAAATAATACAGGAAACCAATAAAGTTGATTCGTATTCATGAAAGGGGGAGGGCGGGGTCGTCTGAAGAACAATCTGGGCATATATGACATTGTATTTGGTCTAAAACGTTGGTCAAGGAATTGCTATACTAATTGAAATGGCATTCCGCGATCATGGTTATCCATATTGACATTTAATTAAATCAACCAAGGAATAATTATTATATATATAACCCGAAACTCAAACCTCCACAACTAAGTAACCATTTATTAGACAACCCCACAACAATTGGGAGATTTCTACCTAGTCAAACAAGATAAGCTATATGTCTCTCTGTGGGGAGTCTAATAAACATCTCTCTGAATGAATCATCAACCATCTGTGCATCAACTAAACAAATATAGCTTTGACTCCATCACAGACTGCAGGACTGTTAAAATAAACTGCATAGATACATATAATGTACAAAGACTACAAACATGGCGGCCCCCACTTATGTCTAGAAAGACCTAAATGTGTAAGTTTTTGCAATCACATGCTAATAGGGTGGTTTGGCCCCCCCCCCCAAAAAAAAAAAAAAACCCGTAACGAATACTTGTCTATGACTATCATAGGTAGGTAGCCTTATTATTATAGTACTGTCTTTTTATTAAACCAACAAAAATAGATATTTATAAAATGTACACAATTGTAATCTTCTTGATCAATAATAATGAAAATGAAGTATACATGTACATTTTATAGTATTATAAACATTAACCAAATACATACCACCTTAAATTTACAATCTTAAAACATCAACATTGAAATCCATTGAAACAATCTTAAAAAAATATTGGAATAAAGACGTTACATTATATACACATTCAGGAATTAAACAATCTAAATCTGAGAGAAATTACAACGGATACCGAAAAATTCACGAGGGCACATAATGCGTTGCACGATACGGCCATCGAATACAAGAAGAGTTGAATGGCAGATTGCGTCAACCACGGCGATAGCCAGACGCATCCAATCTCATGCCGGGGCACACCACTAAACAACGTATCTCGAGATAGCAAAATTGATATCTGAAAGTGATATCATTTACCATCTTGGGATCAGCGCATCCAGCACTTCACGCTTTAAGAAAGGAGGCGCACATGAACATTTATCAGTTATTAGACATGATGACGCGGGGATGACCCGATGATTCTGGACCAATCACAATGAAATATCATGGCAGCATATCAAAATAGCCTCGCAAAATAAAAACATTTTATATCTACCGCTTTTAAAATGTCTAGAATTTGTATATATAAACCATGCAAACATTCTGGATCAGTTGCACCTTTTGAATGCGGTTTCAATTAATCGTTGCCAATTATTACCTAAGCCCTCAAGAAATATACGTCAGCTCTCAAACTGTAAAAAAAGGTGTATATGGTCGAATCCAACGAAAAGTGTACACGGCTAGATTTTTAGGGTCCAGTTTCAAAATGCTTCGATCTCTTTTTCCTTTTCCCCACTCAAAGTCAACATATCAAGCTTGTATGGAAAAAAAGTGCCATCACTAATCTCTCCAATTGACCACGTGGCGGAATGATGAAGTTGAAGGTACACTTCTCAATGTTACCTACAAATACAAGTACCATATTTTGATTAAGTGATGATTATTCCACCTATTTACATATTGCATTCAAATTTGTGATTGTATTGTATTCAGAATATGCTAATGCTGATAGAAAGTGGACATATTTGTACAGGTACTCATCTTTTTTTACATTTAAGATTCACACAGTTAGGTAGCATTTTCAGGCTCTCAATACTTTGAAACATGAGGTTAAGTCACTTTGTATACTTTCACCAAGATGATTTTAATGAACATTTGTTTTCATGTACCTCAAAGAGGGGGAATGACCCTTTCTGGAAAATTTAGAATTTTGAGCATGAGCCAGAAACTTAAGTACATAGAGGAATGTGGACATTTTGTATTCGTAGGTAACAGTTAATGTATACGTAGGTATAAGAGAAGTAAAACTGTAATAAATTAATGTTGTACTTAATTTATGCTGCATTTTGGGGGTGAAATGATCATGCAGGGTTGTTAACAATATTTGTTTTTAAATAAACATGTTAAAACATGTTTAAATCCTAATATTATGGACATATTCCCCAATAGTTTACTTTAAATAGATACTAGAATATTAATTTAATGTTGAAAAAATATACAATATCTAACTCTCAGTTGTGATTTTCAATAGGTTTATTAAGAACAAAATATCAGGCAACAATTTTAAGCATTCCTATAAGAGAAAAACATGTTAAGACTTAAAGCACGGTAGCTAATATTGCAATAATCAAAGTATTCGTAGGTAACACATTTGTTCTCAACTTTAACTTCGTCGACTAAGAACGGTTGGATTCTTTGATTTTACATGTTTAAGAGGCAAAATTGTACTCGACGTAGTTTGTATGCCCTGAATCGCGTGTGAGGGTGAATGTCGTACAGCAAAATAAAAAGGTGTCTTGCTTGACGTTAAAAGTTGATAATATAAGAATGTGCGCTCAGCACTGCTTTTACAAAACAATCAGAATTGCGTAATATTCAACATTTGAATAAAAAGCAAGATTAACCAAATAAACATTAAAATTATATAAAACTATGTTCCTATTTCTAAGATATAAAAGAAAACATCCTAAACATCAATAAACTCACTAGGCCTATACTGTTAGTATTATTGATCATCTAATTTGGTTAAGGAATGTTGATTAAAATTAATTTACACATGATAATTACGGCAGAAAATGTTTTATTATGCTAACGTATCTGATCATCCAATTTAGTAAGTGTCTTTCTTGCTTGACTTTCAATTATTAAGAATGTGCGTTTAACTTCTACAAAACAGTCAGAAGTGTGTAATATTTAACATCTAACGCAAGGCAAGATGATGACAACATACATATCGTACTGGGTTAAAATTTCGTAAAGGTATAGTTAAACAATCAATTAACTCGCTAGTATAATATTCTTACTCATCTCATTTGGTAAAAGCATGTTCATCATTAAAACTAAACATAATGAAATATTAAGCATATAGAAACATTTTAAGTAAGATACCTCTGATCTTTCAGCCTTGTAATCTCTACTTAACAAGTTTAGTGGATCTTGTTGTATTCTTTGTGTAGTTAGTTCTTCATCTCTCTCTTGTCACGAGAATGAATATCTAGTAGAACAGAATTACTCTTTGTTTATTATAGGACATTTTAGAATGTTAAGAATGAACGTTTCAGTTTCCGTGTGAATCCAAAGTATTGGATCGAATCAACTATTAAACATTTCCTCGAGCCATCATTAATTAGAAAGCAAGCGGTTTTCTTTTAGCAAACAGTTTGATTTGCCTGTAATTCATAATCTTGAATGTCAGGTTATTTGTTTTAAGCAATAAAACAACTGGTTGTCTTCCTCAATTTGTTCTAAATGAAGGAGGCAAGTGAGTCTTCTAGCAGTTATCATTTTGAATAGCTGTTTTAAACACGAAAGCCAGATCGCTTTTAATTCATGTAATATATACTTTGAAATAATTTCATATCAGACCTTATATTATATATATAAGTTTAATATGAGCCGAACATGTTCAAAGTCTAGAATATTCAAATGTCGTGCATTTCAGTCCACAGCGCGCGGAATAAAGCACATACAACTTACAGCAAGACATCCAGTTGTCAGATTAGAATTAAGATATAATTTCCTAGTTTGGAATTTGTATCATTCTAAAAGTCGTACATAGTAAGTTTTTATCGAGTTTCAACCGGAGGCAGCCGTTTGACATAGAATCACCAATATGAAATATTTTGTCAGATGTAGACAAAATAGGAATTTTATGTTTAAAAATTCAATGTTGTTTGATTTAAAAACACTAATCTAATAGGTTTTGCCACGACAGAGATATTGTCGGGCATGTGCCTTTCATTGTGATTTTCTTTTAAATCAACCACTGCTTAGTTCATTACACTAATTAATGAATGTCGGAAGCATTATTCATGAACAATTCTTGATTTGAGACTGAAATCAGTTAGGCCTACCCTTGATTACCTCCCACCTTTAAAAAAAAGGGAAAATGTTTTACTAAATTTCTTGTTCACTTAAAATACGTTTCGGTGACATTACACAACCTGCCCGAGCAAAAATGAAGCAAGTTATTTTATATTTGTGACACATGATTTCCATTTTCAAATACAACTACAATAATGGCCAATATTATGTACCTCAGTAGTCACTTCTCTGCAATTCCAGAGGAAGTTGGTTAACTACGTATACATCATATCGACAAGCTGGTTTAAAACAATATTACGCACCAAACGATATTATTCCCGTCTTATACATTCCTGCTAAATATTTACATAATATAAGGTGCGAATGAAAGCGAAAAACAATACAGGAATTGTACCATGCTCATTAACTAATATATAGGTTACCTACGAATACAAAATGGAATATGAGAAAATTGATTATGAAGCCGAAATTTCATGGATATTATGACTAAATGTACCCATTTTAAGACGATCAACGTGTAATACACCTATCAGTTGTAAGACGCACCCTATGACCCCCGGGAGAGGTGCGTCGTGGGTGCGTCGTTTACCAAAAAATTTTGACGGAGGGTACGTCCGTGGCAGCCTTTGGTCCGTCAAAAAATGACGGAGGGTGCGTCAAGGTCCGTCACTTTACATGGGTGCGTCACAGTGTACATCTGTTTACGAACAACAAAATACGACCTTTAAATATACGCTATAGGGCTACTATACCACATAACTCCTTAATACCGCCAACCAGGCTCCACTTTAATACCGCAAACATCACTCCGATATTTTATACCGCATGTTCTAAAATGCCTGAAATCACTCGTTCATCAATACAAGAGTTTGGCAAACGAAAAAAAAAGGAACCGCAGTAGACCGAGAACCTTTCATTTTAAGAGAAGTGTCACGTATACAAGCATCTTCATGGTATAAGATAGGGGATCAGCATTGCGCTCTTCCGCACAAGCGCAGAACAATCTAAGAACACAGAGGTAGTAGGACAGGCCCCCGGAATTGAATTTGGTCGGGGATGTGCGGCAGGAGATTCAAATAAAAACATAGGCCTACCCATTTCTAAAATGTGATTTTTTTTGAAAAAACGGTACCGAGAACCCAATTTTCTACTTACCTTATTGCATAAGCGCAAGCCTACATGTATAACATAAAGGGATGAAGGATGCCCCGCCGCCCACCCCACCCCCAGTCCTCCACCCCAGTCCCCCACCCCACCCCCACCCCCACCTCCTGGTTACGCCACTGAACGGGTCGAAAGCAGAATGGGCAGAATGTTCTCGAAATTGTTTCATCCTCATCCTGACGTTTATGATAATCAGTTAAATATTTTATGAATTTTAGACCAGACCAGTCAGACATACAGTAACATTGTGCATATAAAAGTTCTCCTCTTGGTTCCGTCCATGGTCCATCCCGGTCCCGGTCCGGGGTCTATATAATTATTCGAGGGCCAGGGTTGACAACATCGAATAAGGGCAGATCCCCCGTGAATTAAAAGTAGTTTCATTTCCAGTAGTCATCGTGTTTTATCCAGTTATAGTCAACGATATCTGACGACGGGGTGCGTCGTCATGGTCCGTCAGAATCCACCAATGGTGCGTCCAAAAATTGACGGAGGGTGCGTATTTGGAAGGCAATGGTCCGTCGTTTTTTTGACACAGGGTGCGTCATGGTACATGAGAAGTCGACGCACCTCGGTAAAGTGACGCACCACTCCCGGGGGTCAAGGGTGCGTCTTACAACTGATAGGTGTATAATCTATGGATATAAATAACATTCATTCACTCTAACTCCAACAAAAAATATGTTCTCGGCAAAACCAGTGTGATTACACCATGCATTTTATTTAAATTAACACCTCCTATTTTCATTCAATAAGGGAATATTAATTTTTTCCCTCCAAATTTAAATATAATAATATATCCAGTCAGATTGTATGATTGCGCACTGCTTGTATGTAAAATAAAATCATTTAGGGCCAATATGCACCGTGTATATTATTGAATGTTGCCTACATATACATGTTACCTCCGAATACAACATGAAGTCAATGCACGAGAACCTGTTACTGATTATTTATATAAACATTAATCACCCCCATTGCGATTTAAATCAACTGTCAGAGGATGTCTTTGCGTGAATAACATAAACAACTACACTAATAGGAGTAACAAGATTGAGACATAGGGAGGCTATATTCAATCAACTTTTAAGACAACAACAAATTATTGATGCACTTGTACGCAAACTACAGAATTTTGTGAAAAGATACTTACAAAAGCTGAAAGATTGATTCAAAACTTCTCTGTGGCTTGCCGAACACAGCGCACATTTCTACTTTATTCCAGTCGATACAAGTATGTAACAACAGAGGGAATAACCACGGTATCGTTATTTGTATTTGAAGGTAAAAGTTCATATTTCAAATTTGCCTACGAATACAGCCTTTTATTGCTGATATTTCAAAAAATGTTGCCTTCAAAATGATAAAACTTGGCACACATGTACATTGTATCACACTCCGCTTATTCTATAGATATCATTCACTAATCTGTGTTTATATTAAAATGGCAGTGTTTTAAATAGGTATTCGGAGGTAATGCATTTTTTTTACCAAACCGATCGTTTCCGCTTTTAAAATTTCTAACAGCTTTATCAAAAAATCGACTTGAATGTGGACAATGCATTTAAGTATTTAACATATTTAGGTATCCTTACAGCACAAATTACACTACCTCAGGCGAATAATTCCCCGAAAGTGAGATTTAACAAAACATGTATTGGTAGGTAACGTCAAAACTTACCACAGCCAAAAAAATCACAACAATTCAGGGGATTGATCAAAAGTAACAAAAATTACAAGAGGCATTCTTGAGATATCCACCAATCAAACAGGTACAATTATTTCCGCTTAAGCTCGTGTTCATTTAAACGGTTATATGTCTAAAATAAAACCTTAACAACTATTTTGTAAAAAGGGTGAAAAATAGCAGGTTTATTGCTCGCATACGCCCAATTGTGCATAGAAGTAAGTCATATTATATATGGCGCGAAGCGTCTCATCGAGGCGGATACGTATAACACAAAAATAAAATAGTCAAGATATAGATTATTTTATTATAGGCCTGAACATCACGTGTACACTTTTCGTTGGATTCGACCATATACTACTGGGAAAAGTTTAAAAATATGTACATAACAGGTGTGATGATGAGTTCATTTACACCGCGTTTCCATCCGGATTCTTCCTTGTTGAATCCTACGATCCAGCTGTAACATGAAAACCAATCAAGAATTGTACAAGATTTTTTGAAAATAGGATATTTTTCGCCTTTTCTAAGTATAGTGGCACGTACATTCACATTGAATATTTCCCTTTATGATCGCGCTATCTAATAAATCGGGTGTATATTTTCATTGTTTCCCGTTTCTAATTGATGAGTGGAGTGCAAGTGTGTATATATCTCTAATTATAAGCATTGGGCCCTCTGCTCCGGTAACATTTGTTTTCTAATTGCAATGATGTGGGTCGGTCAGAATTGAGCTGTTACATATTTGTGGTGGGTTTTACTCATTCCATTTATTATTTATTCGTTAATATTGACAACAATTAACAGAAAAACACCATTCAAAACTGGCTGTATGATTTTTAGTTATAGCAAACGACTAATTTCCTAAATGTAATTATATAAAAGCCATTCGTAATTCTAGCGCGGATTTCGTAATGACAAATTGAGGTTCTAAAACAGATTAATCTTCTTAGTGGTCTTGCTTGCTTCTTTTTGTATACTAGTCATTGAATAAAAACAATTTCGACAAAATTTGACATACTTCAAACACTTTCGATGTTTATTGTTTATTTTCTCACCTTAGTGTTCCATTCTATCGGTAATATGCAACCCTCTGCAAAATAACATGTTAAGATAAAATTAGTTGGATACAAAATGTACACAATTGTTATCAGGCTTTTATCAGACAAACGACTCGCGTCATTCGATGACACCGCGTCATTTGTATAGAAACTGTATAATTTTGAAAGCGAATAGAAGTACGAATTTTATACTCAATGATACAGTTAAGCCCACAATTATTCATACCCTTTGAGGGGAAAAAATGAGTTTTTGGCATTTTTCACATATCTATGCCAGCTGGAGTGGTGGAACTTTCGCTTTACACTAAAGACAATTAGTTTACAAGTACAAATCAATATATTTGGGCTCAACAATTTTTGCATAACAATGGAATTGAACAAGAATTGTGTTTTTATTTCTGTCCAAAATTATTCAAACCCCATACCAAGTCTCAGGATTGAGGCCATTTTTTTGTGATAATACACTTGCTTTTGACATTCCGAAAATTCTTTATATTGTGTGATAGGCTTTTATATTGTCATGCAATTAATCCATGATGTGGGCATACAATGTGAATGCATTACAAAAGTGTTCTATTGAATGTACAATGAGGGATATTATAGGACAACACTCTCGGACAAGTAGTATTTTGAGTGTATGGAGTAAAAACTTAAATTTTGACCCCTGTTGACCTTTTTGTGACCTTGGAACCCCAAAGTCATGATTGACTTTTTCTTGGCTTATCAATGCGCACAAAATGAAACAAGTCCGGTCAAAATCAGACGATGTCTTAAATTTTATCGCTGTATAGGTCAATGACCCCTAGTGACCCCATATGATATGTCACTTTTACTCCAGGAGCAACCTATATAAACATTGATCCAAGGAATCTTTTGACCAATTCTGACAATCATCGGTCATTTCCTCTCGAACAAGTAGTATTTTGAGTGTATGGAGTGAAAATTTACATTTTGACCCTAGTGACCCCAAATATTTTTTGATTTTAAAAACCGATTTATCATATATGCGTACGGTCATAAGGAATATGTTGACCAATTCTGACGATTCTAGGTCATTTCACTAAATTGCAAAGGTGTTTAAATAACGTTTTGACCCATAGTGACCCCTGTTTGACCTTTGACCCCAAGGTCACGATTGACTTTTTTTCTCGTCTTGTCAATGCGCAAAAGACACAACAAATCCGAGCAAAATCGGCGCATGTTGAATTACGTTTTGACCCTAGTGACCTCTGTGACCCCTTATGGTTGAAAACCTGAGTAGTCCCTTATAGAAAGAACGATCATAAATTGCGAGCATAAAAAACGACCATAAATTATGGTCGTTTTTTATGCTCGCAATAATGATCGTTTTTTGGAACCCCAACGACCATAATAATACGATCAAGTTTGATCGCAATTATGATCGTATTAAAATTACGATCAAGATTGATCGCAATTATAATCGCAATTATGATCGCAATTATGATCGTATTAAAACGATCAAGATTGATCGCAATTATGATCGTATTGCAATTATGATCGCTTTTGGAACTCAAACGACCATAATGTTTACGATCGCAATAATACGATCAAAATTGATCGCAATTATGATCGCAATATAATACGATCAAGATTGATAGCAATTATGATCGCAATATAATACGATCAAGATTGATAGCAATTATGATCGTATTAAAACAATCAAGATTGATCGCAATTATCTCTCTCTCTCTCTCTCTCTCTCTCTCTCTCTCTCTCTTCCGGTAAAGTACAGTCCACCATCTGGTGTATTACGTACTGCGTTGATTGCATGCATGCAAAGGTGTGATATATACAGTGCAGGTAAACAGCAAACATAAGGTGCGGCTAAAAAACAACTCGGCTGTCTTAGCGGAGCTGGACGGATTGCACACCCTGCTTGAAGCTTTCAAGAGATGTGCAGTTGAACAGAGCTTGGGGCAGTTCATTCCAGATCCTGATGCTATCCGGAAAGAACGACTGTCTGTAAACACCTATTCTGGCGAAGGGTATATGATATCTGGAAAAATGTCCCCTCAGAGCAACGGTTGGTGTCAGGAGTGTTTGTGGTACATCAACAATGTTATTTACTATTCTGTACATCATGGTAGCCTTGGCCTGTGCACGCCTCTCTTGAAGAGTTGGCCACTGAAGTTGGTTGATCATGGCTGTAACACTACTGGTGGTTCTATAGTCTCCACACACAAAGCGTGCATAACGCCGCTGTACCATCTCCAACTTATGAATGTAAGTAGCTGTGAGAGGGTCCCATGTGATGCTGGAGTACTCTACAATAGGGCGCACTAAGGTCTTGTAGCACTTATGATCGTATTGATCAAACGATCAAGAATACTACCTTGAGTTGTGGTTTTTCTTCATGCTCCTTGTATGTTTCATTTAGCACATAATGGTGGTTCCATGGATAAATCACAAGAGCATAATACCAGGAACTACAGGACACCATCTTCAAAGATCATATCAAAACATGCAGTTTTATTGCAGTGATATGAGCTTTGAGGTTTTTCATGAATGTATGATAAATAAAATAAATGAACAAATGAATTTGATCGCACAATTATTTGCTAGGAACACATTTATTTGACCTTACCATAATATCAATCTATCATCAACAATCCTTTCTTTTTACAGTTCATTATTAATAAACATTACAAATGCAAAGTGAGCATGAGCAGTAAGTTTGCAAATTCAGAATAAAACATTGTTCTTCGCTACATTTGTTAATGCGTAGCACAGGTTGGGTCATGATTAAATGATTGTTACTGTTAGAATCCGATCGAGGCGCTGTATAATCCAGAATCTTTTTGGGAAGGAAACCTATAGTTCACCAAAAGTGCTCATCTCTCAGTATACGTCAACATCAACCTGCATGGGAAATAAAAATCACATGTTTACTAATTAGTATCAATCATAAATGTATTAATAAATATTAACCCTTATTTAAACCAACTATTCTACACTTCCTGATAATACATAGTTATCGAACCCGGGCTGCCCGCGTCTAACTTACTGCGCTAACAGGTAACTTTTCGAGACCATGCATTTGACAGCTCGCTGGAATTGTGCCACAAGATTATTTGCTGTAGCCTTTTGTGTGCCACAAGATTATTTGCTGTAGCCATTTGTGGCCTCTGGGAAGGGGATAATTGGAAATTGATGTTTCGGTAATGGTCTTGAGAATATCGCAATTATGTCTACACTAGAACTATTTGTACGTACCTTTGTAATTTATGCGTGGGTCATCCATTTCAGTCAGCAGTTGTATGTTTTTGGTGTGTTAATTCTTGTAATTATGCATGTTTCCTTTGGCCTTTTATTTTATGAACTATAAATCCCAACACACGAAAACCAAAAACCTAGTTATGCGGACCCAACCGACGACCTTGTTTTTGAAATTGGCGAAAATAATTACAGATCTTTATTATTTATACCCGGTCATTTTCAAGGAAAAAATAAGAATAAAAAAGGCCCAACCGATTGATCAACCTGAGATGAGAGAGGTCTGCTGCCCGTACAACAACATGCAGTGTATGCGTACACCCCTGCCTGTGCAATGTGTGTGCCTTGATAATGATAGCAATGTAAATGTTGACTTAAAAATAAAAATAGTAGTGCATTGGTTGGAAATAAATAAATATCTGCAACCCAATCATTATGATGTCATGTCATATGTAGGCCTATGGATCATGATTCAGGTCTCATTTATTTAAATGATAAATCCTATAATATAATAATATTATCATAAAGCTATCCAGATAATCCAGTGGTAGGCATGTTCATACAATTTTGAAAATAAAATTATCTCTTTGAAAATGGATTACATGGAAACAAAGTACTTTACAATAAAAAAAAATGATGGTTCAACCTTGTCTGCAGGCTGAATAATAAAATAGTTATAACCAAAAGTAGTTTGCCTCATATGCTGAAAACTGGGCAAGTCATGCACATTTTAAACCATTTTAGGTAAAAAAGGGTTTACTTTCATGATGTCCAGTTGCTTGTGTGGGGTTATTTAGACATCAGTGAATACATCCCCGAGGTAAACATGGAGTTTTCTACATATTTTGGGCAACTTTTTCCCCAAAAAATGTCGCCCTCTATAGTCAATAATGATATGAATATTCCTACCAGTATAGTAATTAGTAGTATTGAGCACATCCACAGTACAGTTGAATTGTTTATGTGTCTGTGTGGAAACTATTTACGCTAGTACAGGCCTGAGTGAAAGATGAAAAGCATATTTTAATTTTGTACAATCATTTTTATAAATAAAATTAAAATGCAATTGATTTCAATTGAAATAATGCTAATATTAAGATGCACAATTCTTGTGAAAAAAGCATACACTTCATCCTTACCATATACATCTAAGGCCTTCCATGATCCATTGTTATACACTCAGCAGTCCTTGTAGGTTGCACTATGTTGCTTGTTGTGATGTGAAGTTAACGGTTTTTGTAAGTATTCAGAATTATGCTACCAAACCCAATTTACATATGACACACTGCACAGAGCCAAAATTCATTACACACATTTTTAACAATCTCGGCAGTCGTTCTAGAAATAGAAAGTTGCAGTGTAATTCCTTAACAACATGTTTTTGTCCATTCTACTGATAACTGCCTGGATTCCTTTTATTAACTGCCAATTTTAAATGTTCATGCTGACAAATTGTAACAGTTGATAAATTTCAAGTTGTGTAACTAGTGTTGCATTCTGGGTAAAAAGCATTGGCATTTATTGCTAGAAAAAGTACATAATTTTAAATTTCAACTCTCATATTTGGTTGCTAAACTTACAATTTAACATTGTAAATAAAACTAAACTGCGCCAATAAAGTATCGAAACACTTACAAATGGTCAGATTTATCGGAACCTGAATTAGTATGCAAAACAATAATTCAATAATTCGATTCACAGTTATCTTCTGCGCATTTTGACACCACTTTTGTTGCGCTATGATGTTGTTTGGCGGATTTATGGGCACTTGAGTGGCTTAAAGTCGAATTCTAAAGTTGCAAAAGCTCCTATTCACCCCAATTCCAGAAAGGAACTCGCACAAAGCATCACACACAGACAAAATTAAGACAAAAGACACCAATTTGTTCTGTTTACTTAACCATGACAATTAATGATTGATAATTGATAATTGATTCATGCCTCCCATCTCTGACCCTTTTGTTTTGTTATTGAAAATTAATGCTGATATTCATTGCAATCGATTTATCCAACACGCGACATACACATCATTTAAAAAAGGCGGGCAAAAATAATGATGATCTTATTCGTTGCTGGAATAATCAAGTGAAGAATCAGGGCTCAACTTACTATTTTCATCATTTCATGGAATCATAATCCCGATCATTCAAAGTAAGAAATTTAAATTGAAATATTAATAAATAAACATGATAAATAAATGATTATAATTAAATGATCTATTTTTTTAGGCCTACACATTATTAAAATAAATGTGAATATTCTCAGATTCTGTGCAAATTAAAAATATTCCTGTTCAAAAGGTTCTAAACCCACATCGGTTTAGAACCTTGAGTCATTGTGAGTTGTAAATTAAGAAAATTATTATATAGGCCTACAGCAATTTCACTGGGTGAAGAACCAAAATGATGGCCAAAACGTGTGCCCGCGCAGTGTTTTTGGGCAGTAAAACAATGAATTACAAGCATAATATGGTCGTTTTGAAAATGATCTTAAAGTAAAATACGATCATAGGCCTAATCTTGAAATATGATCGTAAAATTTAACGACCATAATATGGTCGTTTTAAACAGGATCTAAAATACGATCATAATCTTGAAATATGATCGTAAAATTACGACCATAATATGGTCGTTTTGAAAACGATCAAGAATACGATAATAATCGTGAAATATGATCGTAAAATTACGACCATATTATAATATGGTCGTTTTGAAAACGATCAAAAATACGACCATAATCGTGAAATATGATCGTAAAATTACGACCATAATATGGTCGTTTTGAAAAACGATCAAAAATACGATCATAATCGTGAATTATGATCGTAATATTACGAGCATAATATGGTCGTTTTGAAAACGATCTAAAATACGAACATAAATCATGAAATATGATCGTAAAATTACAAGCATAATATGGTTGTATCGAAACACGCGATCATAAGCGATCATGTTTATGGATCGTAACGATGATGATCGCGTCTTTTTTATAAGGGGTGGTGCACATACATAAGGGTACTTATGACTAAATATGGTCAAAATTATCAATTTGGTTACGGAGCTATAGGGGAAGGTGGGGTAATGGCGGACACCTTTTGTCAGAGAGGTAAACACACATATAATACGTCATATAACAATAAAAATCATGTAAACACAAAGCACTGTGATGGTTCTACCTTTTATCAAGTTTTTATCAACTCATCATTTTGAAATTCGAAGCTACGACGCAATAAAAAAAATGGCGTCGTCCGGCATTACCCCACACTCTGGGGGTAATCCCGGACCGTATTTTTCAATGGCAGCCCTTTTTTATTGGAATACAGTATTTCAATGGGAGTTAAAAATACAATTTTTAAAAGTGTAGCAGAAATCAAAGAACAATGTCACATATTTATATGGTCAACAACTATTACCGATTTATGATGTTAAATTGACCACGCCCATATTGGTTACCATGGAAACGGTACATGTCCGGGATTACCCCAATCCATGTACAATGTATGGGCACATCCTCTCTTATTATTATGCTCATTGTGACTCCGAATTCATTTCTTTTTTATCAGAAGGTATCATACATTAAATAAAAAATAATAAGACTTTGTTTTCCTTGATGTAGAAATACCAGTTTCAAAGAGAAAGTAATGCACCAAAATATCAACTTGCCCAAAAAGTGATTTTTGTAATTCTCGCGAGAATTTGCGAGACAACCATCCCATTTAGGTTTTGTGTGATTTCAATGGAGAGGCACCTAACATCATAGGGTGGCAAAATACCACCTTCTTTCACCTGCCTTTAGATACAGCCCTGTCCGCGATTACCCCGCGTCCGCCATTACCCCACCTTCCCCTAGGTCACATGACAGCAGAAGAAAGAAACGAAACGAAAGAAACGAATACAGTATATTAGTCGTTGACACGACTAATATAATGCCCTAAAATGTCCCCTCCCCCTTTGTTCCCTTCATCTAAGTGTTTGTGAATGCTTCCTATGTGTGTAGCCTTTCCCGTTACGATTCCGGTTACGTCACTAAAATCGTCAATTTATTTTAATCGAAATACTTTTTATTTATTTTTTACCTGGGATGGTCTATAATTCGGTCCCTGATAACCGTAACCTGGTGGATAGTTAGGCGCATTGTAGACGACTGGGGGCGGTGGTGGCCCGCGTACAGGGGGCTGTCTCATTGAAGTGACGCAAAAAACGCCACCGATGATCAGCAGTAACAGAATAGCGCCACCAACACCGGCAGCTATACCGATAATGGCTCCAGTTGATAATGCTGTTGACGATAAATAAAATGTTCAGAAGTTAACCAAATCAAACACTTTTACAGACTTAACAGCATAAGGCGCTTGACAAAAACCATGAAAATGCAAATACATCGAAATTAGATATGCTTAAAATAGTACAAAATATAAAATAACAAATACTGTACAAAATTGACACCAATGACACAAGGTTCTAGTTAAGATGGTTAAAATTAAAAGATGAACAACTATGACAAATTGATAAAAAACCACATATAATACAATTCATGAGATAAAACCAACTAATTAACAATACTAAAAACTACATACAATTTACTTTTAATCCTATTATAGTAACATGACGGTGATAAACATTTATTCAATTGCAAATATCTCAAACGTTGCACATTACCATCGAAATTAAAACACAGTGTGAAAGGACGCTGAGGGTAGAGGTTACCAGCACTTCACCCTCAGTAAATCTTGCACAAATGTTGATGGCTATACATAGCAATGAAGCAATATCAATATTTCACTGTATCATATCTGATAACAATTATACGCGAAGCGTATCAGAATAAGACGTATCAGAATATATTGCATATATTATAGGGATAAAAGTATATCCCTGACAAAAACTAAAGGAATAAGTTTGTATCCTAAATTATATGTCTACCATATCTAGCTTTAATTACAGATTCCGAATGTAGTCAACAAGGAGCTGATTGAGAAACAAATGGCGTAAAGGGAGTAAACTTTGACCTTTATATTGATCAGGTTGATTTGAGATTATTAATTAAAGTTAGTGACACAGACCTTTCAATTCAACCCAGTCTCCTTGTGAATGACAAATCAGCCTATATGAGACTGAACCCACTTTTTGTTCTATATTCAGTCGTCTTTTTTTCAATAATGAGAATAGAGTAGTGCATATTCCACTCTTTAGTGGTGAGTAATCAGTCAATAAATATACTGAACATGAAAGAGGTGGGTAGTTCAAGTATGGGGTCTACTTCCGAATTTAAATAACTTCACCATCCGTGAAGGTGAATAAACGTAAATAATTACCAGGTCCAGAAGGCTCATCATCGTCCTCGATAGTGACGATGGCTTCATTGGAAAAACCAACGACGCCATCTGTAGTGCCAATAATGAGTACAGTGAATGTCTCCTCCTCTTCCTCCTCGTTATCATCACGGATTTGCACAGTGACAGTCTTGGTACGTTCGTCGTCTCCGAAATAGACCAACTGGTTGGTTAAGACAGTGTAATCAACGCCTGCAGTGGCTACACCTGTGCCCAGACCACTGACCGTTTGCACACCTGAAAATGCCAGAACCACGTTTGATTTGTTTATATATCATGTTATAAAAGTAGGTTCATTACCCAGTGGTCCTACCTCTTTAGTATAAGTTATCATCGCCTGGCGGCCTGTTAAGTTATTTTCTTTAGTGAGGCTGGCCTTTGGATATCTGAATGTCTTCACGCTCACGTTCATATTACAATTTCGTAAATTTTAACCCATTGCTAAAATGTCGTCGGGAAGCAGGTTCCATTTCTAAAATATAAACCCATATGTCAGTCACCAAACCCAACACCTTAATACATACCCAAACCCCTCCCTCCATCCCAACATCTGCATTAGTTACTTACGCACTGTTGATGGTAAAATAGTATCGCCCGCCCTAGCAATGGTCAGAGTCACAGAGCCACGACTTTCAAGTACCTTGTATGAAGTATCACGGAAGTTCACACGGCCTGTAAATTTATTGAAAATAAGGTTTCAAGATACAATAGCAAAACTAGATAACGTCTATGGTATTATGAGAGGTTTGAGGGAAACGCTAAATAAATCATTTTTTTATTATTTTTAATTCATTTTAGGGGAAATTTAAGTTAGCCATTCCCCTTTCTCTGAACATCATTCCAGAATACAGGAATCCCTAGAAGAACATTATAAGCGGAAAATAAAAACGGCTACAAGAAATTATTTCTTAAGTCAATTCTGAAACAGGAGAGGAGTGTGAAATTACCAAAAATCTTGTCGGGATCTTGCTGTTTGCTTTCTCGGAATATTACACATTTAAAAACAGCTAATAATAAATTGTAAGCAATCCCTATTGGTTCATAGACAAATCAGCGACATTTATATGATACATTCTTAGACAGCTAAGAAAGTTTAAGCAATTCCCATTGGTTCTCAGAAGAAAAAAAACAGCGATATTTATATGAGACAATATATCACGGCGTACATTAATTAGCGTGACCACCCTCGCACAGTGCGTGGTTACTAGAGTTTTGTTCCATAATGAACACTTTTGCAGTGCGTCTTACTGCGCTTCTCCTGCATGCTTAATGGGCGCAACACGCCGGCGCATGGTGATCACACCGTATGGGATTAGATAGTATGTTTGTGGGTTATTCGATACTATCAGGGACCGTTTAAGAATGTTTTGCGTAGAAGAACCGGGAGCATATATAAAATAAAATAATACTGCCGCCCGCATTTATATCAGACAATATAACACGGGAACGGTCCAAACTATACATTTATTCTCTAAGTATAAGGGCATTTTCAATTCTGTACCCGAAAATATATATATATCAATTGCATATTGATTCCCTATAACACTGGCGTAGGGTTTAGAAAAAAGGAGAATTGCAATTACCATCATCATCTTGTACAGTGACTGTGGCTGTAGCTGTCCCAACCTGCACGTTGGTTCCTCGGATCTCAATTGTAAAAGTCTCCGTTGGTTCCTCAAAACTGTCGTCAAGAATAGTGAGGGGGACCGATGCGGTATCAGAATTTCTAGAGAATTCCACGCGACGATTGCTGAATCTGATATAATCAGATCTGGCTCGTGCAGTGCCGTCTCTGGTCGAAACGTCTATGTTAGATGATTCAAAAAGCCAAGGAAAACATAGTATAAGATGTTAGAAAACTACACCAACATTTGATCAAGTAAAACTTCTGCGTGTATCAAAGCGGTATGGATAATTAGCGTAACAACGATAGTTCTATCTTATTGTCATTTTGCATCAGTCACCGGTTATAATTAAGCTTATAACAAACGTCAAATCAAAGTCAGTAATATGTCACAATAGACTCGTTGGTGTAGAAAACCACGTTAGGAGATAAATCACTATTTGGCCTTGCTTATATAGCATCAAAAGTACTTTATCTTTCATCAGGCCTGATATATGCAGGTGAGTTAATGAAAGCTATAAGTTATTCTCAGATTTCAACATATCATTTTGATGCAGACAAGCGGGTTGCAGTTGGATGATCACACACCTTAAAATGTTGATTCTTTCATAATGATTCGTTTTTTGAGTTAAAATCATACGTACATATTGAATCTGCATCGCAAAAGTCACCAATTCTCACTAAGTATACGGGTACGGTGCCGGAAGATTCATCAAAGGTAAGCTGAGCATCTTGAACGGAATAGGTAACTACAAACAACGATATATTAAAAAAAACACCGTCATTTATACACAACAATGTGAACTATCGCACTAACTGGAGTAATTAAACAGAAACTCATTGGATATACATATCAATCTTAACTCATAAAAAGTACACATTTTAAGCTCTATCGCTTTCCAATTTTTGTTTGGATTTGGGATACACCACTTGCAGTTTTACCTGTTTGATCTGGAATGGTGGTCGAAGCCACATCAAATCTTTGGGAACCGGGTGTTTATACGTGCCTCACTCTTATTAAGTTGGTGTTGGACTTGTATGAATGAAGTGAGGACAAAAATAATACATGAAAACTCATTACGTATGTATTTGTAAAAAAGGTTATCGGTTCTCTCAAATATTGAACCCAATTTTGGGGCACACGCCACTTTACCCGTTTGGTCTTGAATGGTAACCGTAGCCACACCAGCGGATGTATCGACTTCACCGGATCCGGATATTTTAAACAGACTGAGAGTAAAAGTCTCGCGCCTTCGTTGATATTATCTTTATTGACGTTGATGGTAAAGGCCCTGTCACACATACGGCGATCAGGCCAGCGATCGCACTGCGCTATAAAAAGTGTATAACACGCAGTGATAGCGCGGAAAACTGTCCCGTTTAAATCAATATCACCAAAACCCTTTCACAAACTGCTGCGATCAGACCGGCGCTTGGATTACGCTGAAACATTATCAAAACGCCAAGCCAAACGCATCAAGATCGCCACATACCCCTCAGTGACGCAGTGGGAACTGGCTGGGACTTCAGAGGGTCGTGAGAGGGTCCCCATGGTCGCCCTTGAGCGCCAGTGCACCACGCTTGTTTTGTGCATGCACAAAACAAGCGTGGAGGTTTCGCGTTCTGTTCAGAGCGCTATAATGACTCAGTAGCAGCGAAAAGTGAGCGTCCCGTCGACGTAGCAAGGACGCATACAAACTACTTGTCCTCTGCGACTGCAGTAAAGGTTCGTTCACACTAGGCGATGTTTGCCGTGCGATGCGAGGGTGTCCGTACTTCCACCGCAATGTACGGTAATTCGTCGCGGGTCACGCCGGGTCAACGCAGGTCACCGCATGCGATGGCATTCAGTGCCGTTTGGCAAAATATGAGAGCGTCAGCGTCCACGCAATGCGTCGCCGACTGCCGCAATGACAGTTAAATATGTTTTAAATCCATTGCAATAACGTACCGCACTGCACAGTAAATAACGTTATAGTGTGAACGAACCGTTGCTGTCAGGAGACAAACACATCATGATATTATTGTATTCAGATTAATCAAAAATGTTATTGATAGGGCCTGCCTACACCTGTTTAAACTCCCGCCAACCGATTATCATGGATTATAAAAGTAGAATTTAAATAACAATCAATTTATCGGCAATGTGATTAGCAAATTAGAGCTTTAAACGGTCATTGTTATTCCTTCTGTATCTACTACAAGGAGTATAATGTACAGTCCTCAAAATAAGCAAGTAACTGACCAGGTAATATGCTTTGAACTCAACATTATCGGCCGAGTGCACCAATGGCGAGTAGCTGAAGAATAGCGCTACCTCGCTAGTAACTGAGGCGTAACCAAACATTTGAGAGCACCAAACCGGGGTAAGCTGCTAGGCTAGTAACTTGCGAGTCGCGATATTGGAGGCTGATTTTGGTGAGATCATGAACAGTGAGGCAAAATCTTAAGGAAGGAAGACAATAACGGGTGTATAAAGCCAATTTGAACTCATTTACGAACCAGTGATTGCTCAATATTGTACAATTTATTGTTTGTCCCACAATCATGTCATACACATCTTTTTCTTTACCATTGAATGTTATCAGCGAACCAATGAGACGTTGGGTCCTGATCAACAGTTTTTACAATGTTTTCCCCAATATTAAAGTCAATTCCAGTTGGGCATTTGCTTGGCTTTAGGGTGAAACCCATACTGGATGCTTAGTTTCATCTTTTGGGGGACGATGCTGAATAATGTGGACATTTACCTCGCTAGTTACTATTCTGGTGTTACTCGCCAGTTTTGCTCTCAGAATTACATTGTTAGTAAGTTACGCTACAGTTAGGGCTGCTAGGGAAGTAGCTTACCTCCCTATAAAGTGGTGCACTCGGCCGATATGTGTTATATGTATGAGTTGTATGTATAACCTAGGTAGTAACTTATTTTGAGGACTGTATATAATTTGAAAACGTGTTGAGAAGGGACTAGTAACGCAGACAGCGACTTATAAGCGCAATTTGATCGCAGCAGAACATAAACAAGCGCGGCGCTTTGTATGGGCCTCAAGGGCGATCATAGGGAGCCTACCCCGCTCTAGATGGTGTCCACTGTGTCCCCATTCGGTTCTTAGAGACCTCACTGTGTTTTGCATGGCTTTTTTCAGCGCAACGAGAGCGCAAGGCCTGATCGCCGTATGTGTGACAGGGGTATAACCAACTGCTGTTGCTGATTGGGTAAGAAGTTGACGATAGTCTCACGTGTTGTGTAATCTTCGGGATAGACAGCGCCACTGCCGCCAGCGCCGTTGGATGCAGATACACCTGTAGTATAAATCAATGTAATTTATTCATTTAAAACGTTGGATTTAAATACATTTTAAATTGAAATCGATTTCCATCTTTTTATTTTAATTACCGGGTTCGAGACCGTATATTTTAAGATCTTTGTTAATTTAATCATACACGCCAGCTAGTCCGAGTCTTTCTTATTCCAATTCCAGTTTAAATTCAAATCCCAATTCTGATCCTAGTCCCAATTCCAATGGCAGTTCTTATTCCAATTTCAATTTCAATGTTATAGTTCAGTTATGTTATTGCATTTGTTGATTTGTTGGCACTTAACTTGATACCGTGAACAACAAAAGCAATTTTACTACATTTCGACATATTCCACTCTATATAATTGCCCAAAATAACAAATTTTGCATCATTATAATTTTGCACTATTGAATTACAATATGAAAACCATTTCTTACGGAGAGTTGTCCCCTCTTCGCCGGTGCCAGTACGGATGATCGCTACTTGCAATACTTGACATGATTCGCCAACGTCATAGGCGGGCATTTCAAATCGGAATCGCTCAGCTGTATTAATAAATTAAAAAGGGCATCACATTTGTTACCTGAATAACACGAATAAGTCACGGTAAAATATGTGTATGCTTTCAATTGCAAACATTACATTTTATGGCAGGATGTACATTGTCGATAATGTGCACGTGTTTCTCGATCACAAGACTGGCGACGGGAACCTTCTTTGGTTTACATTGCCATGACATTGTCGCTATGCTATTTCAAAATAGATAAGAACCATTGTATAAGGAACCAGGCAAAGACATTTAAACATGATTTAGGTGTTTTAACCGTGCGGCGTTTATAATTTATATACAGCTGGGATACTGCACTCACTATCATCGTCACGAATGTTGATGGTAACAGTGTTGCCAGTTGCGTCAACCTCACTATCAGCATCCGTTATTTCGAGACGGAATGTCTCCGTATCCTCAGCCAGTGAATCATCTATTATAAGGTTAGGGATGGTTTCCATGATGGTAGCCTCGCCAGCTGGGAACTCCAAAGTGGCTCTGTAGGCGTTGAAGTCATCACCTTGTCTCGCTGAATCACTTACTGCACTCAAAACTGGTTAGAATAGATAAGAGGAGACAATAATAAGGCTATTCCTGTTGAAATCCATACCCCCCCCCCCCCCCCCCCCCCCCCCCCCCCCCCCTATGGAAGACATGGTATTAATCTTCCAGGGAGTGTACACTTCAAACGGAGTCATCCATTCAGGTAAGCCCGTTGGAAAAAATCACACTCACTGTGAAGAAGATTTGTAAGGTAATGTCTTCCATTGGAAGTGTATGGATCACAAAAAGAATTGCCTATTGTTACGATACGTAGTTGAATTTACACAAAGACTAAGATGAAATGTGTCCTGTGCTTTCACAAGCGGGATCATCAGCTAACGTAAATATGTTGATGCTCCATCAAACATATCAATAATCTGCTTCTAGCATGTCTAGTGGCAGGTAGAATAAATGTTGGCATCTCCTATGACCTGCCACAAAGGAAACTGATGATGATTACACTTATCTGCTCCTCTTGATGTGCTTGGACAACACCATGATGAACATGATTCTGCTGAAGCTGCTCTGCTGATTGACTTGACCTCCCTCCTGCTAAACCCTAAGTCACGAAGCTACATCTGAAAAGAGAATGCGATGAAGCCACGGCAGCCGACTTCGAAGGTGTAACTAGAAGTTTTTGTACCTCTGTCCCCATATTTAGCAAGTTCAGCCCTTAGCACTGTATACTTGGTTAGTTATATTTCATGAGCATCATCTTCATTGTCTTCCCACGGGATAGTCAGCTCGCCAACGATTACCTCTTTCTGCTAGCAGACCATATGGCGATGTAAAGATCTAATCCTAATCTTATCAACAGGAGTAAAAGTACTCTCCTTCATCTCCTATGAATTAATATCCGGTGCGCCATAACGTGAACCACTATTTACTGATGTTTCCATGTAAATGTTAGCTCCTCACAATTGGATTGAGAATATGATGATGATGATGATAATGTTTACCGTCTACCACTGATAATTGGCGCTAGAATTAAATTCCAGTGGCCATTGATATGGTATAGTGACATTGAGATTTACCCCTTTTAAAAACATTAATAATGAGTGACCATCGTTGTCATAACTAGGATGCTGCTGCCGATCTTTAGCCCTCTGATATGACACGACAGATCCTATTCCCAAGAGGCTAAACTAATTTGATTTGGATTCTCTCAATATAAATAACCTACAGAAACATCATTTTAAGAGAGCAATACTTACTGAACTCAGCAACACGATTCAACCCCTGATCATCTCCGGCGTCGTTAACGATACCATCCCTTGTACAAGTTACAGTGACAGAGCCTTGATTTTCATCAACGGTTACCGTGGTCTCACCACCAACAGAACACCTTATGCGACCTTTAAAACATATAGGTCATCATAATTATTAGTTCCCATAGATTTGCCGTTTCCAGCATATGAATACGTTAGTTAAACAGCTAAACAAGCATATCTCTACCGGATTTCAATAGAAGATATGCTTCCAATGAAATGCTGAAAATATATATATCTTTAAAAATGTGAAAGCAATTAGGCTTATGCAGATGCAGATGCAGATACAGATGCAGACACAGATGCAGATACAGATGCAGACACAGATGCAGATACAGATGCAGATACAGATGCAGATACAAATGCAGATACAGATACAGATACAGACACAGATACATATATATATATACATTATACCGATAAAGATATAGGTTAAGACAAATTTCATGCCTATAATGGTGAATCAATAGGACAAAATGCAGTGGATGAATTTTGAAATTGCTGTATTATTCCAATAATCATTGTTGTGAGGAGAACAAGATAGAATATACGTCTAAAAATAATTGATTGACCTTTTTTTGGGGGGGGGGGAGGTGGGGGGGGGGGGTGTATTAAATATATTAACAGATGTTCAGTTCAGCTCGGTTCAGTTTAGTGCAGTTTTATTTCCAAACAGCTCAAAAATATACCAACAATGAAGTACCATGAGTACAAGTCCTTCAAAGTGGTTCGGATTATGAAAAGATGCATGGATTTGATAATATAATACTATTAGGAAACATAAAATAGAATATCTATGATAGTATTAAGATAACAAGGTTTACGAATTCAGATTGGTTGAATGCGGAGGTTTCGTGACCGACACCACCCGAGACTTAGCAAATGTCCTCAATGTGTACGAGTGCGGGAACAAAACATAAAGCATGTACACAAATATTCAAACGGTTCAAAATAGAGAATTCAGTGAGAGAACTAGTTTTACCACCAGGGGTCATTCCGTTACAGTTTATTTAAAAAGAGGTCATCGGATAAGGATAGATTTTAGAAATTCATCATCCATGAAAGCATGTTTTAAAGGGGTCATTGCTGATGATCATCTCGATCAACCTTTATAATGAAGTGCCCCCCCTTCCCATTTCCAGGATTTTCCCGCTCTTTCTAAAAGAAAAAAATAAATACGAAATTCTCACCATCGTCGTCTTCGATTGTAATGTCTGACAAGCTTTGATCAATCTGAACGTTTTTGGTTAGAAATAGTTACAAAAAAACGTTTCCCTCTCCTTCGACCGCTTCATCGTTGATTATCTGAACGGGACATGTCTTGACAGCATCTCGGGAAGTACCAAGGAATGTAACTGTCTTCGTTACTCTCGCCGAAGTCCTCACCCTGCTGTGGCGGGTGGCACCATTTGCGGTGTCGCTATTGGTCGCCACGAGCTACGAGAAGGCATAATGAAAAAGTTAAGTTTAAACTAAATAAACCCACACACCTTTTTTGAAGAAAAGAAATATTTTTAAATTCAAACTAAAAAATGTGCGCATCTGCCGAAGTAAAAGGCGATTGAATGTACACAACTGTTGGTTGTGAGGAGTCTTTGCTTTTTCCTTTTAAATATTTATTGACATTATGTCAATTACATTAAACATGAAAAATAATTTACAAAACATTTGGGGGTTAGAATCATGGTAAGCACTGTTCTATGCTGTATTCCTTACGAGATTTTGTGTAAAAATGTCAACGTATCTTACCAATATCAACGTTATTATCAAGAAATGGTGGAATGATGACGCCGTTGACCTCCATTTCTCCTCTTTGTATGACGACATGAAACTCTCCTACAGATTCTACAACTGTAACGTTCTGCTTGTTTAATCGAATAAGAGGCTGAAAAAGAAGGTTTTTAGCATTCGAGTTATGGGGTTTTATTAGTTCATGTTGGTAATACTGTGTATGTAAGGAGTCAAGGTGTAGTTTCACACCCATAGTATGCTCATTATCAAAATATCAATTTAAGGGGAAGTCATCCTCAGTTGAGTTGGCATTGTTGCAATCGTGTTGCATTTAATTGATTATTTTAATATGTGGCTACCTGATATCGTAATACTTTCCTATGTACATGATGTAGTGCTCATAGCCCAAGGAAAGTTGAGTAGTTATACAATTAAATGACTTTGTTACACAAAAGATCCAGTCGAACTTTTATTATTGCGGCGCTAAAGGCCTACCCGCAGCCTCCAAATTTGTTTCTAGTTATAGGCTATTCCCAGCGGGAGGACCACTTTGATATCCGACCCCGATGTTCAAAAATACACAATATTGGCTGGTAGTAGAGATCAATGAAATCACTCTTTAATATGCTTTTCGAATTTGTTTAATTTTGGAAAAATGTCAGGATTATGAATAAGGTGTTTTACTACTTTTTATTTAGTGTAAAGCTGACATATAAAGGGCAAATTCTTGTTTCTTCTATTGCTTTGATGGAGATTTTTTAATCCAGATTTTGTCCCCTCGAAATCATTGAGTGTAGCTTTAATTCAATTCGGAATAGAGTGTGTGCCTGGATGATACTGGACCGTGAGAGTATAGTGAATTCACTTTCACTGTTTTTGTACTTACCATCGTTATTCAGGATATTAATTTCTGTGATCTTCCTGCCATTATTTATATCGCTATCACTGTTCATGATCTCCACGTAGAAAATCTCATCGAGTTCTAATAATGTGTCGTCTATTATCGGTATAGTCAGCTGGGCGACAAGAGAATCTTCTGCGAATATCACATTGTGCGTTCCTGCCGACATAAAGTCCAGACCCTCCGTGGCAAAACTAGTACCAACATTTCCAGAAGCATCTGTGGCGCCATAAACACGTACCACTACAAACAACACAGCACATAATGATATTAATATAAATTCCATGCCTTCTGGTACAATCATGCCTATAGGACAAGTTTTTAGTTTCATCCGTTGCAATGGATATCCTTTCCAGTGTTTTTCAGCTCAAACTCAAATCTGTATTGACAAATGCAAATTACTGAAGTTTTCCGCCGCGCATGCAAGGAAAACAAAGTTGTTGGCAGGAATTTGAAACGCGCCCGTTTCCCCCTGGCTGTATCTCCCGCACAAATCATATTGTGATTCGGTTTTCCCGCGATTGTTTTGTCTAGTGTTATTTGCTGTCCGTTGTGGTTCATTCTGTCATTCGACTGCAGCCGTATCGGATCTTGCTCGGAGGTTAAATAAAACCCACCCACCACTCCCATTTATTTAAGCTGGAGTAAGTCTGGGGGGTAAGCTAAACTATTTGGGTAATGTTTTTGCCAGCTTAAGCTGATTTGTGCTCTACATGGTCTTGTTAATTGCTTTGCCCATAGGGGACAATATTGCTAGCTGATTTGTGCTCCACATGGTCCTGTTTATTGTTATTGTAAAACCGGCGATACTGAATTAGGTTGTTGTGCATAGGTGGGCCGTCGCTACCTATTTTTGCAATGCAGTTACGCCATGTGGGGGTATGCGGTTGTAAAATCTTAGCTGGCACCTTGAGTAGCCGGCCTTGTTGGCCACGTGCATCCTTTCGTATTCGGCGGTCTTTGAATCAGAACCCTTCAAGATTTGTATGCAGTTATAAATCATTCCTGGCTTGGTAGGCGAGTACACAAGCATGTGTTTTTATTGACAGCCCTGGGTATCCGCGGACCAACGCTAAAGTGGAAGCATATGCTCAGAAGGTTACAGCCGCATTTAGGGCGAGTACACAAACATGTGTTTTCATTGACAGCCCTGGCTATCCGCGGACCAACGCTAAAGTGGAAGCATAGG
Source organism: Ophiura sarsii (assembly GCA_035610835.1). NCBI lineage: Eukaryota > Metazoa > Echinodermata > Ophiuroidea > Amphilepidida > Ophiuridae > Ophiura > Ophiura sarsii. Next base: position 27,358,910 of record CM069445.1, on the reverse strand, counting down.
CTCAGAAGGTTAAGCAGTTAGCGGGGATAAAAATGTTCGTCATAAAATTGGCAAAATTAATGAGGTTATCTCATTGGTGTTTACAAAATGTAATAAACTATAACATGTAAATTAAAATTACAATGATATATTTGAAAAATGGAATGAATGTAGATATTTTAATATTAAAAATCTCTTATATTAAAATCTCTTTGGCAGGAGATCATTTACTGGTATAATATCGGTATTCAAATTACACCGACCTGCTTTGGTGTAGGCATATATTTGTAACTTGCACTATTTACAATTTAATATTACAATGACATGCTTCAGAATTGAAGGTTATAAAATCATTTCCTTACGGAATCTATTTTGAACACTGGATATTCAAATATCACACAGTTTAAGCCCGGAGTCATCCAAATGGCAATGGCACATTTTAAGTCCGTGGTCGGCTTATAGAAGGAGCTAAAATATCACCTGTCATATTGGTAATTGCTGAAAATTTTGGAAAATTGATTGTGTGTGCGATCATGGTCAAGACTATGGCCATGACGAATAAAATGCTTGAGCGGTTGCAGTCGAATGCTACCAATACCAACCTGTCGTTTCGTGTCAAATTTTCTGTCGACAACTAACCTATTCATATTACATGCATGGAGTAACAGTTCCCGATATACATGATATATGCCCCTTACAGTTACGGTGTGCAAGTACTGGATTGTACGTAATATTGAAAGCTGTTACTGCATAATTTTACATAAATCGTCGTCAATCTTGGACGGTACACCATATTTGGTAACAAAACAATATGGAGTTGTAAATGTTGTTGATTTCTTCATATTATGTACAAGTACCCCCTGGTTTCGGGGATGATCTTAAACGTTAAGAATGCCAAATGCAAACTGTTTTTTCAATTCACATGGAACAGTTGTATATGGGCAATTCCAGTTGAGATCCTTGCAACCCTCTGTGGAAGTCATGACCTTTATCTTCCACACAGGGAGTCAAGATTCTAAATGGAGTCACCCATACAGGTTAACTCATTTCAAATTCATACTCCCTTCGGGGGAAGATTGAGGTAATGTATCCCGTTCCCGTAGGTGATGTATGGATTCATGGATTTCAAATAGAATACCCTTGCAATGTATACTCACGTATTGTACTCTCTCGTGTGCTAGCAGCAGTTCGAGTAAACGATACTGTCACAGACCCGATATTCTCAGGAACAGAATTCGTGAGCGATGTCACGGAACTGAGAGCTAGAAACATAAAATGTACATTTGGTTTAAAACTTAATTTACAGCACAATTAAAACAAGATCGTTCTATTTATTCGGTGGTCTGTCGGCAAATTTATTCGGTGGTCTGTCGGCAAAATCGCTGCCTATCGGCAAATAAACGAGGTTGGATCAATGTTTCGCCCCGACTTCTGGAATTGCGACGGTTTAAATTCGCGTTGCCCAGAGTGTTTATTTTAAAGCAAATATGCATCTCAGTTAATATGGACCCCCTTGACTTCCAAATCCTGGGTATACCACTGAAGCCGCGCAGGCGTCATAGCGTACATTTAAACTAGAATTCAATGTCGTGATGCTGTCAATCCGGCATTCTCTAATTTCAGCTGAATTCAGCCAATCTACAAGTCTGACCAATTTTTAACAATATCAAATGTAATTAATACATTAATTTTACTCTTGAGATCCTTCATCAATAGACATACCCCCCACCCCTTCTCCCCCAAGAAAAATAAAAAGAAAAGCAGGACAAAGGGGGAGAAAGGGGGGAAAAGAGTATTTATTTTGTTATAAAACATAAAAATATTTGGTCAACACGGAGTCATTTTTTCCATCCATATACGAGATGAGTAGTTGCCTACAGCTTTAAAAGAGTTTAAACTTATTCAAAATATGAGTAATTAATTTGTATAATTTAATAACAAATAACTTATATTGACTGTTCAATAGCTTACTGTCATCGTTCTGTATTACAAGCGTAGCTTCTGATCTCGCTGTGCCAGTCCCAGGTGCAGCAGTAAATGGATCGGAACGTACAACGGGATACACATCACATACAGTGTTCGGTAGGTTAAACACTAACTCGAAGATTTCATCGTCTTCAACGATAGTGTCATCTGTCACTGGTATTGTTATTGTCTTTTGCATTTGATTTGGAACAAACGAAACTGCCATCATGTACTCATCAAAATCCACGCCTTCAATTGCCGAGGTAGCCATAGCGCTACTCACTGATTGCGTAAAGACGGCTGAAAAGCGTACAGAAAATGTGGGAAATGCCTTTGATTACAAGTACTATTAAGGGGAGCTCTATCTCAATGTTTTAATGTCAGCAGTACACGAACACAAAAAGCAAGGATTTGAATACAATGGAAGTCATGACATACATTATAGCTTGCGCTAAGTATTAAGGACGCACCATTAGACTTCCGGTTAAGGGGCTGGAAGGTTTTGAGAAAAAAAACTTGACTCACTATATGAGCGAGAAAAAAAACCTTGACTAACTATTATTATACAGTGTGGTATGTGGTAACTTGTATACCGTACTTAAACAATATGAGTACAAATAATAATAGTATAAAGTAAGAGTGAAAGTAGGAACCCTAGAAAATATCCTACCAAAAGAGCTTATAATGATGGGGACAAGACTAAATGCTTATTACAGTACAGGGAAAAAAAAGCTTTATACACTAACGAAACGAAAACATAGCACGGCCAATAAGTTTTTAAAAAAAACTTTAAAAAACCTAAAAACACATTTACGAACCAATTTAATACGTATTCAACGAGCATATGCTTCCACTCATATGAAAAAAAAGAATCACTGAAATTGATCTTTGCTATCAAGAGTTATGACTGTTTTAATAAAAAGAACCCGTTTTGGGAGCTGTCCACGAAACGTTAGATCCTTTTAAATTAACAATCTAAGAGTACATAATCACTCACAAAGAGTCCTTGATATTCAAATAAGATATTAAATTCGGGAGTTTCAAACACACATGCCATGCATGTAGTACAGAATGGAATGCTAAAATCCATTATCTGTAGCTAAAAATTTATCTAATACTGTAATATTCCCTTTTTGTTAGATCTCGTGTTTAATTTACGAGGAATACATGTAAATTCGGGGGTGACTATAAAACTAAGACCTAAGACCCTAAGACCTAAAACCCACTATAAAACTAAGAACCCCCACTATAAAACTAAGACCCCACTATAAAACTAAGACCCCCTACTATAAAACTAAGACCCCGCTATAAACTAAGACCCCACTATAAAACTAAGACCCCACTATAAAACTAAGACCCCCACTATAAAACTAAGACCCCCAACTATAAAGCTAAGACCCCCCTCCCAACTATAAAACTAAGACCCCCCTCCCAACTATAAAACTAAGACACCCCAACTTCGGACACTGACCCTAATTGCCATGCTTATTGGTCCATAACAGGCACGCTATTTGAGTCACGTGAAAATCGAAACTTGTTTCTGGTAGCCTGAAGTATCCCCTTACTCATATCACTCCCCCTTCCCCACCGATCAAGGGTCTTGCATCATTATGTTGCGAGGCCCTGTGCTGATGGTGGGCAAATTGTGGGATTCAACATTGATCAGGAGGAAGAGGGAACGCTTTACATTACACCTGCCTACAAAGTGTTCGAACACATTTTCTAACATTGTAACCATTTGAGAATTTTTTGTTAGAAAGCGTCCAATTCAGTAAATTGGTTACTTTTTCTGACCCTAGTGTTGTTTATTTGTTTGTTTTTTATACTATTTTTCAAAGAAATTAGGGTCACTGAGGTTTTTCGTTAGTGTAGACTTTAATGGTCTGTAGCCAATATATATAATTTGATTGTCTTTATGTGTCTTATTTCTCTGCATATGTGAAAAGTATCCAAATTAATTTTCTTGGTTTGACTGGCAAAGTGTATGTGCCTTACTGTCGGATTTAAAAAAAACATGTCCTAAACTATAGTCCAGCTATAGATTAAGTAAACATTATATGGGGTTACCCACACAATAAAACCCCCAGTTGATTTAAGGATATGTGAATATTACCTTATATTTGACAAATGTGCTTGTAGGAATAACCTTGGTGTGGAAGAAACCTTGCCTAGTATTGAGAACCAAAAAATGCTTCAGGCTAGAGAAAAAGACTTGCTTTCAAAGAGGCAAGGAAAAAAGAATTGCTTCAAAGATGCAAGGAAAAAAATTGACCAAACCCAAAACTTCCACCCCCCCCCCCCCCCCCCCCCCCCCCCCCCCCCCGCTGGAAAGTGTGGTGCTTCCCTTAGGCCAAACAAATTGTTGTGTTAGTCTCAAAAAGTCAATTTCCTTGGGTTTTTTTCTTTCTTTTTTTCTTGCTGACAAATATTACTGACAGAACGTGGTTCATTTCAAAACAAGATTGGTTGTCAATTTTACCAATGTTTCAGTGTGAGAATAGTTTTAAAACAATTTATTTAAACAAAATCATTCACTTCAAGCAGAAAATTGTAATATGTTGACAATGTGGGTACAATTTAAATCTAAACAAATTGCGCCCCTATTGTTGAGATTTTAGGGTCGGTCGCTGAGAGCAACACAACAATTGTGTGTGCCTTATTATGCTTATTGCACGGTGTAAGGTACAAATCGGTTGGCTTATCAAAATTACAATTGCACTTTGAAGTCGTCTGGGTAAATAATTAATGCCACATACAACGACACAGTTTTTTCATTGGCTTACCTATACAACCAGCTGTATCTGTCTTTCCTTCTCGACAAATTGCGACATTGATTTCTTTTCCATTCTCCTGACCATAGAATAAACCAGGTTCACATGGTCCGTAGACCGCTATTGTAGAACAAGACAAAATAGTGCAATCAATGATCATCATAAGCTGTTTAAACGCGAATCTTTTTACTAAATATTATACTTTCACACTCGATCCTGGGACTCGATCCCCGGACTCGATCGTCATACCACATTGATCGTAAAGTGGGTTATTTTTGTGTTAACCTTGTTGTTAAAACTGCATACTATGAGGGAGTAACATTGTGTTACATATCACAGTGGTCCCTAATGCTTACGCCATACACGACGGCCATTTTATAGGTCTTCTACCTTTGTAACGGGTCAAACGTTGGGGCTATATCTGAAATGCTATGCTGGATTCGAATGTTGGTAACACGTCACAAAGGTAGGTAAAATTGTTCAGTATTATTCAGGTGTAGGCATTGTATTTCAGATATGTAATACCATCAAAACAAAGGTATACATCCCAAGCATTTGAGGTCAAATAAATGTAACTAAGGTCATCAAACAGTGATTGGGAAGATCTATTACAGCGTTAACAATTTATCTGTGTTGCAGGTTGAAAGGTGTTGAATTTCGGATTCAGAACACCGTGCACTTTGAAACCCTCAAAACGCTTAAAAAGGTCTAAGTTGATGGATCATAATTGTAACACCAACAATTGTTTAAACATTGTTATCATAAAAAAAACAGCATAGAGAGTAAATCGTAAGAAAGTAAAATGGCAAAATACACTTGCAGCATTTTGACTATATATCGCCACCAACACTTCAAAGGATACCAGTGTCTTGGAGTCGTCAATGTATAACTGATATCGGTTGCTGATGTCGGCAGACACGAACGGGACGGGCCGAAGGCCCGTATGCGAGTGTACTAAGGCCGTGAGTGACCGATTCCAGTACTACGGTATCTTAGGGAGCGATAAAAAAATCTTTCTAATTTTCTATATAGAATAAATGTCTAATGTACCGCCCAATAAAAACACCTCATAACAGATGTGTAGGCTACTTACTGTCATCATTCACAATAGTCACGATAACCGTGCCATATGGTTTGACCTCTCCCTGAAGGTTCACACCACCTGCCATGCCCGTCACTAACATAACATTGAAAGTTTCATCCACTGCATCTTCATTGCCATCATCATCATTGATGTAGATATCCACAGATTTCATAGTTTCGCCGACGCCAAACACGATAGGCGTGTCCGTGCTCAAAGATGCAAGGAAAAAAATTGACCAAACCCAAAACTTCCACCCCCCCCCCCCCCCCCCCCCCCCCCCGCTGGAAAGTGTGGTGCTTCCCTTAGGCCAAACAAATTGTTGTGTTAGTCTCAAAAAGTCAATTTCCTTGGGTTTTTTTCTTTCTTTTTTTCTTGCTGACAAATATTACTGACAGAACGTGGTTCATTTCAAAACAAGATTGGTTGTCAATTTTACCAATGTTTCAGTGTGAGAATAGTTTTAAAACAATTTATTTAAACAAAATCATTCACTTCAAGCAGAAAATTGTAATATGTTGACAATGTGGGTACAATTTAAATCTAAACAAATTGCGCCCCTATTGTTGAGATTTTAGGGTCGGTCGCTGAGAGCAACACAACAATTGTGTGTGCCTTATTATGCTTATTGCACGGTGTAAGGTACAAATCGGTTGGCTTATCAAAATTACAATTGCACTTTGAAGTCGTCTGGGTAAATAATTAATGCCACATACAACGACACAGTTTTTTCATTGGCTTACCTATACAACCAGCTGTATCTGTCTTTCCTTCTCGACAAATTGCGACATTGATTTCTTTTCCATTCTCCTGACCATAGAATAAACCAGGTTCACATGGTCCGTAGACCGCTATTGTAGAACAAGACAAAATAGTGCAATCAATGATCATCATAAGCTGTTTAAACGCGAATCTTTTTACTAAATATTATACTTTCACACTCGATCCTGGGACTCGATCCCCGGACTCGATCGTCATACCACATTGATCGTAAAGTGGGTTATTTTTGTGTTAACCTTGTTGTTAAAACTGCATACTATGAGGGAGTAACATTGTGTTACATATCACAGTGGTCCCTAATGCTTACGCCATACACGACGGCCATTTTATAGGTCTTCTACCTTTGTAACGGGTCAAACGTTGGGGCTATATCTGAAATGCTATGCTGGATTCGAATGTTGGTAACACGTCACAAAGGTAGGTAAAATTGTTCAGTATTATTCAGGTGTAGGCATTGTATTTCAGATATGTAATACCATCAAAACAAAGGTATACATCCCAAGCATTTGAGGTCAAATAAATGTAACTAAGGTCATCAAACAGTGATTGGGAAGATCTATTACAGCGTTAACAATTTATCTGTGTTGCAGGTTGAAAGGTGTTGAATTTCGGATTCAGAACACCGTGCACTTTGAAACCCTCAAAACGCTTAAAAAGGTCTAAGTTGATGGATCATAATTGTAACACCAACAATTGTTTAAACATTGTTATCATAAAAAAAACAGCATAGAGAGTAAATCGTAAGAAAGTAAAATGGCAAAATACACTTGCAGCATTTTGACTATATATCGCCACCAACACTTCAAAGGATACCAGTGTCTTGGAGTCGTCAATGTATAACTGATATCGGTTGCTGATGTCGGCAGACACGAACGGGACGGGCCGAAGGCCCGTATGCGAGTGTACTAAGGCCGTGAGTGACCGATTCCAGTACTACGGTATCTTAGGGAGCGATAAAAAAATCTTTCTAATTTTCTATATAGAATAAATGTCTAATGTACCGCCCAATAAAAACACCTCATAACAGATGTGTAGGCTACTTACTGTCATCATTCACAATAGTCACGATAACCGTGCCATATGGTTTGACCTCTCCCTGAAGGTTCACACCACCTGCCATGCCCGTCACTAACATAACATTGAAAGTTTCATCCACTGCATCTTCATTGCCATCATCATCATTGATGTAGATATCCACAGATTTCATAGTTTCGCCGACGCCAAACACGATAGGCGTGTCCGTGCCTGTCATTCCCGTATAGTCATAGTCGACAGTTGCAGTCACATCCGATGTGACGACGTCTGGTAAACACAAATCATTATGAACACAAATCATAATCATTAGCACACATTAACGCATCGTCATCAAAAACAAACCATGATAAACACATACCATCTTACCAGAGAAGACACATACGCAGGCCGTAAGCAGGATTTTTTTAGAGGGGGCGTATTTTCTGGAAAAGGTACATTGGTACCCAAAAAATCGTAAAAGGTTGTCCAAAACGGCCCGAAAAAATTCTTTACACAATGGGCGTTTCCCGAAAATTGGGGGTTGGGGGCGTTTTCACAAAAAAGGGTACATTGGTACAAAAAAGGTACATTGGTACCCCCCCCCCCCCCCCCCCTAGTTACGGGCCTGCACATACGACACAAATGAAATTCAATATTCATAAATACATAGTATATACACCGTACGTAACACATCATACAAAGTCATCTTAATTACATTACATCATAACCACAAATGACAATAAACTCATAAACAAATATAAACATTAAAAAAACCGGCAAGACCATGACAAAAATCCCTGTTCCACGGGCGCGACGGGCCCATTTATTTTCGAATTTTCAAAAAGAGAGCGAACCTCGTGACCCTCTTGCACCAAAAGTCCGGGGAGTTCAATCACAGATTTTAATGTTACATCATTTTTATGTTTTACGACAACACAATGAAGCCCGTGAAATGGTCGCGTTCTAAAAATCATCATATCATGGGTATATGGCAACGAGGAAGGAAAGGAAACCTGGGCGTAACTGCTGAAATACCGTATTTAAACGTTTTCAAAAAATGTCCATAACAAAAAATAAAAAGAACAAATTATAAGATTTTTTGTTGTTGACAATTACGAAGAAAGTCTCATATACTGGAAATGTATACGTCGGTCGGGCCGGTAGAACAGTTTTCCCCCTTTGTAAATATACTGTGAAAGTGCAGAATGAACGTGAACTACACCCCATCGCAAAATAATGTGCACTCTCAAAACAAAGGTTAAAATCTTTAACCATGTTGGTTAACATTTTAACCAACGGGAGGTTACCAGGTGAACCACACAATTGGTTGGTTAAAACTGTAACCAACAGCTGTTGGTTAAACTTTAACCTGTGGTTTTTTACAAATTTTAATCATTTGTTGGTTAATATGTTTTGACCAACAGTGGTTGGTTAAACTTTAACCTGTGGTTGGTTACAATTTTTAATCATTTGTTGGTTAAAATACATTTTAACCAACAGTAGTTGGTTAAAAATGTTGGTTAAACTTCTTCTTTTTTGTTGCTAAACTTTAACCCATACAACATTACAATATTGATGTTTCATTGGCCCGATATTGGCTTTCAATATTGGCGCCAACCCGTGGCCAGGATCAACAAGGGACAGGAAATGGTACAATATATCCTAGCTACGAGGCCAGGAAGCGATAACTTGAAACAGCGGCCACGTCAGAATTTGTATATGAAATCAATCGTGTTATTTTCCGCACCTGGTATAATGTGCCCATTATTGGAACAATATTGGTTGCCAACATAATGCCAATTGAAGAGCGCCAATGTAAAACCAATATTGGTCCAATATTAAATGGCAACATGATGCCAATTGAAGAGCGCCAATGTAAATACCAGGGGCGGGAAATAACACGATTGATTTCATATAAAAATTCTGACGTGGTCTAAATAAAATGCGCAAAATATTTTCCTCGCCAATGAAATTCTTTGGCGGGAATCTTGTTATGACCTGTTGTTGGTTAAAATTATGATGCCTTAACCAACGTTGAATAAACTAAAAAATAATTATATTTTTACTCTTTAGCCAACGCAGTATTAAAAGTAATTTTTAACCAACGCTTAATTTTTAAACAATGTTGTATACTTTTTAACCAACATTCTTTTAACCCATGGTTATTTAATACCTGTTCTGAGAGTGTGTACTTACAAACGGTTGTTACTGCAGTGGTATAACCGCTTCTCTTGATGTTAAGCGTAATCTTAGTGTCATCTTCCCCAACATTCGCTGTGTCGGCCTCAAATGTGTATATTGCTGATCAGTGATAAAGCAAACAAATATTTTCATATTTTTAATGGGTAGGGATATCAACCCAGTGGCGTAGCTAAAGGGAGGGCAGAAAAAACCCCTTAAAAACCTTTAAATCGTCCTTTGTGCCTCCGCCCCCAAGCCGTATTTTGCCTCCGCCCCATTCTCCGGATGTATTGTGTAGGCATTATGATAACTTACATGGACCATTTTCGAGCGCATATTGTGTAAAACATATTCTCACCCCACCCCCACCCTCCCCCTCCCCCTCCCCTCCCCCTCCTCCTCCCCTCCCCTCCCCCTCCCCTCCCTGCTCTCACATTTTTTGAGGTGACTGCAAAAAAAAAGGAGCAACATTTTTTACGAACATTTCGGAAATCTTGCCCCCCCCCCCCCCCACCCCCACCCCTGAAAAAAAATCAGGTGGCGCCTGCGAAAACTGATTTCCCACTCAAATTTGACCCGTTTTTCTCTTCTGATAGTTAAATTCACAAAAACACGCCCGGAGAGTTATTAGGGTTTTACAATGTCCTAGGGTACTTTTGGGAATAAAACTATCATGAGCAAATATAGCCCAGACAATGACCAGCCCTCCGGATGCGGGGATCGAGCTTTTAGGTCAGCCGTCCACGAGTTTCCACGATTGCGCAATGAAAATGTTCTGTTCATAGAGCCAAGAATATTTTATTCATGCGACTAAAATTATAAAATACAGCAATTAAAAATTATAAAATACAGCAATAAAATACATACTTAAAAATTATAAAATAACCTAATCTAATAATGTTTACTAAGCAGCAACCACAATAATTAAAACAAAGGAATGAATACATTTAATTAAAACAAAACACTTAGAGAGGCATTACACCAATAAATCAAAAATTGGATTATGTCTAAAACAGCGATAAAACAGTAAAAATTGTCAGTCCTTGATGCGCTTCAATCAATATTCGGAACAATTGGAATTTCAAGCTATAACTATTCTTTAACATTTATTCGATCGTTTCACACCCCGCACAATGCCAATATGTGCGTTCCTGTCATTATGATCCATTGGGTTGATGAACCAAACAATTTTTAAATCCTACTTTGTCTTGCTTTTCGAGCTGTAACCTTCATAATGCTATTATAGCATTCATTGTGTGCAATTAAAGATGGGATATTATTTAAAAACCTTTAATATGTAATTTCATTAGGTTGAATCTTTAATCTTAAAATTCTTAGTTAACTTTTACTTGAATGCCAAATTACTCTTTGAGCACTTGAAATATGGATTATCTGAAACGAATGGAAGCATTCCCACGTATTGCTACCGGGAAGGATTTTGACTTTTTAAATCAACTTACGATCATCGTCTCCAATGGTAAGAGTTGTTGAACGTTTTGCCCCTATAACCAGCCCGTTTGTCAGAGTCTGGTCTCCTTGACCATTTAGTTCGAACTTAACAGAATGGTCACCTTCGTATATACAGTCGCTTTTTATATAAACTTCGATTGTCGCCGTTTTCTGTCCTTTTTGGAATCCAATAAAAAGATTTCCTGGTGAATACCTAAAATCTGCAGGTTCTGTTGCACCTTCAAGTGTCACCGTAATGTCACCTAAACACATAATATTAGGAGAAGGAAGTGAAGATGGATTTATATCGTACAATATGTATAACGCGTGTATAAATGGTAAAACAAGAGTTTTAGTAGGATGAAAAAAACAGCTATGTGGACTCGTACCTACAATCAAGGAAAATAATAGTTGGCACAATCGATACAATTTAATAATGACAAAATCAGATGATTTGTGATGGTGATCCGTTGAGAATTAAATCACCATTCATATACAGGGTGTCCCAAAAGTCTATGCACGTTTTTGAAGAGTCATATCTCATAAAATACAAATCATATGGTATAAATGTAAACAAATTTTGATATACGAGATTTGGGAAATTATTTTGATACCAAACACAACCCTATTGGTGAACCCACAACATTATAAAACTAGTTGAAAGTTTTTGGCCGTGTGCCAGACCCACCCATACCACCACACATTGTTGCTAAAATCAGGTGCGCATAAATAAACAGTATGAAAGCAACGTTGCGCATTGTCACAGTTCACTGCTTACCTTGCAACATTAATGTTATTACCAAACTCGGTCACTCACAACATAAATAGGCGTAGTAGACAACATTGCACAGCAAAAGTCTTCATTCAAGATGGTTTACAGCATAGATAAGCGAATACAAATGGCATGGTTCTACGCTGAAACAAATTCAGTTCAAGTTACTCAACAAAAGTTCAGAAAACATTTTAAAGTGAAACGCGCACCAGGAACAATATCCATTCTGAAGTTAGTGGATACATTTTTGAACACAGGAACTGTGTATGATTTGTCTCGATGTGGTAGAAAGACTGGTAGATCAACAAGTCACATTGATGTCATAAGACATGCAGTAGCCAAAAGTCCAAAGAGATCTATTCGCTGACTTTCCGCAGAAAACAAGATTAAAAGATCAACTGTTCACAGAATTTCGCGTAAGGACTTGAAGAAGTTTCCATACAAGATTCAGATCAAACAAAACATTAAAGCAGCGGACAGATAGTTTGTTATTATGATGGGATCACTGTAATGTAAAATTTTAATTATTACAATTGACGGATCACTTTCCGTGTAACCAACTTTACCTGTCTTTTTGTTAATCTCAATAGGTATGGATTTATGAATTTTATTCCTCCGAAGTATACAATTACATTTTTGCAGTAATACATATTTTACTTCTAGGGTGGCATTACAAACAGATGTTACTGCAATGTTTGGTATCAAAATTATCTCCCACATCTCCTCTTTCTAAATATGTATTCATATTTTCAAAACGACTTATATTTTGTGAAAAACAAAGCTTCAAAGTCGTGCATAGACTTTTGGGACACCCTGTACATGACTTTTATAAGTAGTATATAATTGACACGCAATAACAGATCAAGCCCGTCTATTGTAGCGGTTAGCTATTGGGCTTTGAGTTCTGGTGGCCCGGGTTCGAATCTCGGGAAGGTATTTTATTTTGTTTAATTTGCTTTTAGTGTATCCTCAATTAATGTAATTACTTGAGGAATGTTTTAAGCGTTTGCAGACCTATCTATTGGATTAACTGGGTTTCCTTCTATACCCACTTATGTAGTTCACGCTGCGTTAAGTCAAGTGGGTTCGGGGTAATGCTACCTGCTTTGTCAATTTCACTGGGGAGGTCAGTTTCGTTTTCGAATTGCTGTCGAGCGCATCGCTCTCAAATTCACCCGCCCACCCGCGGGCCTTTTTCAAGTGGAGATTAGTTGTAGGTAGATAGTTCAAGTGCAGGGGGGGGGGGTATTTCTTTCTTAAGTGCTTGTATTATTGATGTGCACTTAATTAATACATTTCTCCACTGATGACCAAAGTACTTGTTTGTTCTTTTCTCGTCTTCTGTCTGTCTGCTGAGTCAGTTTAAAATGGTTAATTGACTGATTTTTTCATTTAATTGATTGATAATTTAGACCCACATTTTACGCTGTTTCTTAAATCATGGTCACGGTATCTTACATATAAGCCTACATTATTATGGTACCAAAATAATGCACACGATGTTCACAGTTTTCCAAGAATTTATGTAAATGAATTAATTCTTTTTCATATGTGACTAACAGGGATTAGTTTGTTAATTTGTTATACTGATGTTTTTTATGAAATGGATTGAATTCAGGACGTACTTATATCTTAATAATAATGTTAACCGAATAAAAAACTTTAAAAATAAAAACAGAAACAAATCTGCATGACTTTTCTAATCCTTATACACATGTAGTAAAATGCGTGTGAACAGTCATTTCAAAATGATTCTTTTGTATGTGACTTTATTTATTTCCCATAATGGCATTTTGTAATGCCATGAAAACATAACATGTCATTGTGTCCTTAATTGCTATCTTCTGAAGATAGTAATATTTACACGACCCATACTAATTGCCTATTATTATAGACCTATAGCCCCACACAGTTATCATTTATAGGGCTTAGTAACTAACACTGTTGTGTGAACTTATATGCCGTTTGTCAAATGTTGATTATAAATAAATTATTGAATATACCAAATGTTATTGTGCTTCAACATTTTGTTTTAAATCCATAAGAATAAATTGTAAAAAAATAACACGTTTTTACGTATATGCAACCATAGTACTGAGTGACCAATCCTTAAATGACTTGACTCATACGCGTTAATTTCAGGAAATATTAACACTATTCCTGTGAATAATTTGACGAAATCTGATCACAATCCGACATTTCGTTTGGAAGTTATAGCCAAAAGACTGATATCAGATGGTGAATTTAGAATTTCGCTCAGACAATCAAGGAAAATAATAGTTGGCACACTCGATACAATTTAATACAACTATCCTTGTGCTCACAATAGAGAACCGACTTGGGACATAGCTCTCTTTAATAGCACGCAGAGGTCTCCCCCTCTCTCTCATCCTTCCCCACCCCCACCCCCCCCCCCCCCCCCCCCCCCCCCCCATCAATCAATGTTGAGAGAGCTGCCAAAGCTTCCGATGACATGTGGCTCGGATCAACATTGCCTCGGGGGAGAGGGGCACTCTTTTCCTTAATTGGGACAAAGTGTGCCAACCTTTTTTTTCCTTGATTGTAGGTCCGAGTCAACATACAAACCACGTTCTCATTAGGCATTTGGTACCTGGCGTCGTAGCATCGAGACTACATAATTTCTCGACAATACCCGTTACGTTACATTCTGGATATAGCATCCAGATCCCTTATTTTGCTTTCCCATAATGTAGCATCGAGTCCACGTCCTGGTACTACTACATGTATAAAACAAGCAAAGAGGGAACACGCCCTAAGATAACGATAAAGTTTACTCATATGATACCGGTTGAGCATTTGGGACATTCTCTCTCAATGCTGGTATTTTGACGTATATTTAAATATTGGGAATAGGCCTTCTGTCCCTTAGAGGTCTTTCATTTTTGTTTCACTATTTAAAGGGGCGTAGTGAAAAATCCGTCAGATTTCTCAAAAAATAATTGAATTAAATATACCGTATTTACATTTGGAATAATAAAAAGTCTTGAAGTAGGACTACATGTATGTGCTAATGCTGGTGAGTAAAATACAACCGACTTTGAATGATGAAGATATATAGATGATGAATGATTCATTTTCACGATCCTCGGATATGGGCTATTCCAGATAATATGTGCACACCCTATATAGAGGGGTTCGGATTTCCGCACTTTTTAGGTTCGAATGACCATTGGAAATCTAGACTTTTTCTGTTCCAGTGATTACTGGAAATCCAGACAATAGGCCCTATCTAACTCCATAAACCCTCCCTATAGAGGGGTGCGGGAATCCAGACTTTTATTTTTTTTCGGTTTGAATGATCACCGGAAATCCAGACAATTTCTATTCTGCATAAACTCACCTCATAATTTGACGAAATCTGATCACAATCCGACATTTCGTTTGGAAGTTATAGCCAAAAGACTGATATCAGATGGTGAATTTGGAATTTCGCTCAGACAATCAAGGAAAATAATAGTTGGCACACTCGATACAATTTAATACAACTATCCTTGTGCTCACAATAGAGAACCGACTTGGGACATAGCTCTCTTTAATAGCACGCAGAGGTCTCCCCCTCTCTCTCTCATCCTTCCCCACCCCCACCCCCCCCCCCCCCCCCACCCCCCATCAATCAATGTTGAGAGAGCTGCCAAAGCTTCCGATGACATGTGGCTCGGATCAACATTGCCTCGGGGGAGAGGGGCACTCTTTTCCTTAATTGGGACAAAGTGTGCCAACCTTTTTTTCCTTGATTGTAGGTCCGAGTCAACATACAAACCACGTTCTCATTAGGCATTTGGTACCTGGCGTCGTAGCATCGAGACTACATAATTTCTCGACAATACCCGTTACGTTACATTCTGGATATAGCATCCAGATCCCTTATTTTGCTTTCCCATAATGTAGCATCGAGTCCACGTCCTGGTACTACTACATGTATAAAACAAGCAAAGAGGGAACACGCCCTAAGATAACGATAAAGTTTACTCATATGATACCGGTTGAGCATTTGGGACATTCTCTCTCAATGCTGGTATTTTGACGTATATTTAAATATTGGGAATAGGCCTTCTGTCCCTTAGAGGTCTTTCATTTTTGTTTCACTATTTAAAGGGGCGTAGTGAAAAATCCGTCAGATTTCTCAAAAAATAATTGAATTAAATATACCGTATTTACATTTGGAATAATAAAAAGTCTTGAAGTAGGACTACATGTATGTGCTAATGCTGGTGAGTAAAATACAACCGACTTTGAATGATGAAGATATATAGATGATGAATGATTCATTTTCACGATCCTCGGATATGGGCTATTCCAGATAATATGTGCACACCCTATATAGAGGGGTTCGGATTTCCGCACTTTTTAGGTTCGAATGACCATTGGAAATCTAGACTTTTTCTGTTCCAGTGATTACTGGAAATCCAGACAATAGGCCCTATCTAACTCCATAAACCCTCCCTATAGAGGGGTGCGGGAATCCAGACTTTTATTTTTTTTCGGTTTGAATGATCACCGGAAATCCAGACAATTTCTATTCTGCATAAACTCACCTCATTTGCTCTCGGAAATCCGGGAATAGTCATAAAATAAAAATTACCCTTCTATAGGGGGTGTGCAGATATTATCTGGAATAGCCCAGTATTGTTGAGACATGCCTTACGCATAGTTATTTGAATCCATCGATAGTAATATAATATGGTTACACCCACCAAAACTAATCGGAACTATTCCCACATTCTAGATAATTCAGCAAAATGTGCACGAAATTAACACAAGAAATACCGACCGACCCTACCTGATAGATCCGTTTGCCCGATCACAAGTTGTTCTTGTCGCGTTACCAAACATTCCAAAATTAGAAGAAAAAACCCTCATATCATTTGTTGGGTAAAAAAATCATACTTGTGCCCCTCCCCCGGTTTCCTCACAAAAACATAGCCTGCCTGGTTTGGGTTAATACACGTATTTTTTATAGTTTCTCCCCCAACTCCCAAGCACCCCGGGTCAACGATGGTGGTGGTTATCTTACTTCTTACCTGTTTCAATATCGTTGCAAGTCAATGTTCTTTCGGTATTTTCAGATCGCGTAAGCTCCAACGTAACCGTGGAGGTGGTTGTCGCGCCTGGTGTACAATCACCAGTCGTAGCAGGCGATTCCATTGCAGAGTAGGTAGATTGTGTCCACAGTCGGTTTATCAGCGTCAGCAACTGTGTAGTAAAAATTGACGGTATTCTATTAACCCTAACACTCTTGAGTACTACGAACTACTACGATGCGGTGTGCTTGTGTCACCCGGCTCGGCAGTTTTTCGATGAAATAATGGCCCCAGGGTATATACAGATCGTCTGCCTCTGAACCCAGAGGTCCGGGGTTCGAGCCCCGGGGGCGTGGGGACCCTTTTCCCCTTGCTATTTGGCCGCGAAAAAAAGTTTATTTGGAAAAGGTGCCTCGGGGGTTAGGGTTATGGATCGAGTTTTTTCACTATTTTTCTTTTTTCACTTTTTCTTCTAATTTTGGTCTCATTCACCCTAACACTCTTGAGTACTATGAATTACTACGATGCGGTGTGCTTGTGTCACCTGGCTCGGCAGTTTTTCGATGAAATATTGGCCCCAGGGTATATACATGGCGAAGTATACTTCGCCATGTATGGTTTTTGACGGACCTTCGGACTAGCGGACCTTATTTTATAATCGGAATAGCGGACCCAATTTTTTTTTGGAATAGCGGACCTTTTTTAAAATTCGGACTAGCGGGCCGTCGGACTAGCGGACCGTCGGACTAGCGGACAGGAACCAGCTACCTCAGCACATGCTACTCAGCTGAGTGGTCCCCTATGCACTAATACATGTAGTACAGTAATTTCGAAATGACAACAATTTTGTCAAGCTACTATTTGTTTGTACCATTTTAATTATTTTTCCACAATACTAAACAACGTGAAAAGTGTTCATATTAATATTCATCTATCGCATTATTTTCTTCATATTTTCAGAAAAATTAAACCAAAAATTCCAATGCTTGACTGAAACAACACGTTATACGGGACAAAGAGACAAAACAAATTGGTGAGTGCGGGGGGTTCTGTACCGGGGGGGGGGGGTTCTCACATTGATATGGTATACGTATGTGCCTACCTTTTGGGGTGCCTTTTCGCAAAAATTGGTATAGCGATGGGGTGGTTTTCATCACAGACCAAAGCGCCCAATTGGCATAAATTGGGTGTATTTTGAGGCATTTTTGGAAAAAGCACACAATTTGTGCACAATTGGGTGCTTTTCTTACAAAATTGGTATATTGATGGGTGGGAAATTAGCCAAAAAATAGGTATAGGAAAAGTCACATTTTCGGTAGGCACATCCACGTACGATTTTTTTTTTTTTTTTGGGGGGGGGGGGGGTTCTGTAGTGTGAGGCCACATATTCAACCTTCATTTGTTTACCATGTTTACGTTATGCAAGCAGTTGTTACAACAAATGGCATATAAATTTAATAGCACCTATATTTATATAATATTTGAGGGTAATACTATACTTATGTTTATAGCGAGTGTAATATATTCTTGTATCACCCGCAAATAAGACATTCAATATTATTATTATTATTTTTCTATTAAATAGACTGTTTTGATAAAAAAAAAAGAAAAAAAGTTAGCCCGAACTGACCCTATCTAAACCTAGAAAAACTGTTCACAACCCGAGAACCGCCCCGTGGAGTAGCTTAGCTAGGAGGATGACTAACTCAGTGTTTCTATATTCCATCTTAATAAAGTATTTCCCTGGATAGGCTGGTTTTAGTGGCTCTACGGGGAGGGCTAAATGGCGTAAAAATTCGTTTACAACACTACCATGCACTAATAAAACTCTATTGTACATTTCACGGACATAAATTATGCTAATGAGCTCATTAAATGACGTCACTCGCATCATCGGGTTTTCCCGATGATTGAAATACGTTGATTGAAATTCTAGGTCGAGTAAAATGATGTTCTTATTTGTTGTCTGTGAGCTTTTCTGATTTTTTTCCCGTATTGGAATATTTTTTTATTGAAAATAGACAGTTCAAAGTAAACGTTGGTTCCAAGTTCAACTGACAGCACATGTATTAAAGGCGACAGCAACGGCAATATGCAAGCAACATTTGAGAAAAAACGATGCCCGACTTTGGAAGAAAGTGTACGGGGAAGTGTACGGGTGAACATGACAAACCAAAACAGCCTAGTAACTAATCACCTCCGTGGCGCAATTGGTTAGCGCGTTCGGCTGTTAACCGAAAGGTTGGTGGTTCGAGTCCAGCCGGGGGCGTTGTTACTTTTTGCATTTAATGCAGATTGACAAACAAATCACAGTAAAAATATAATATTGACAAAATCACAGACCACTTACACAAAAATCGCATCTGCGCATGCTCCTGTCGTGATCGAAATCCACCACACAAGCAATGGGCGAGTTTTATAAGTGCCATGACCATGATGACTACGGCAACACTGGTTTGAGCATGTTTAGCGTGTAGTCCAGCGTTTTGTGAAAAAACCTCTATTGCATTTTTATTTCATATTTTCAGAAAAAATAAACCAAAACTCCAATGTTTTGCCTGAAACAACACGTTATACGGGACAAAGAGACAAAACAAATTGGTGCGGGGGTTTCTGTAGTGTAATTGAGGCCACCTATCCACTTCATTTGTTTACATTATGCAAGCAGTTGTTACAACAAATGGCATATAAATGTAAAAGCACCTATATTTATATAATATTTGAGGGTAACACTAGAATATGTTTATAGCGAGTGCAATATATTCTTTTATCACCCGAAAATAAGACATTCAATATTATTATTATTATTTATCTATTTAACAGACTGTTTTGATAAATAAGTTAGCCCGAACTGACCTTCTATGCGCATATATACTAACATGACTAACGCGCACGTCTTTTGCGCCGCACAACAAATATTGGACGGTAATATTTGTTGTGAATATTGGACGCATATCCGAGAACTTAGTGCACAATATTTAATACGAACTTTTATTGTACTGTTTGGAAGGCCCATACAAATAATTATACTTATTACATTTTCATTATGTCCCCCATACCATAGGCCAGGGGTGGGCAACCTACGGCCCGCGGGCCGCATGCGGCCCGCCAGTGGGTTTTTTGCGGCCCGCATGCGGCCCGCCAGTGGGTTTTTTGCGGCCCGCATGCGGCCCGCCAGTGGGTTTTTTGCGGCCCGCGAGATGTATCAAGAAAAATAAAAAATAAATATATTTGACATCATCACAAAAAACGAGCTAGCTGCTATGCTATGCATTTATCGGCACAAATGATGTTCCTCAACGTGCGTAGGTCTATTTCCCCATTAATTGTCATCTGTCAGTGGCATAACCAGAGGGGGATCGCCCCCTCCCCCAATATTGACGTCGTGTCGGTTGAGATTGGCACTCTCGGTTCATTTGACTAGAGGAATCATGGAATTATGATGGTCAAAAGTACACAGATGAAAATTGTTCGCGCGCTACGCACGCATATGTTTCCCAAATTGCAATATTCTTAAGTAACGGCTTGTTTAGAGCCAAAATATACCTCAATCGTGCCAAAAATAAGTGTAAATTGTATTGAGATTACGTTTTTGTGAAAATACCGGTAGATTATTAAGCACACACACCTTTTGCATTCTTGAAAGGCTTCGGAATCAAAGGTTTAAAATCAACAACAGGCCATTGCTACACAATTTGGTTAGGTGCGGCCCAGGTAATTTCTCACTCCTTATACACTGCAAAAACTCCGGTGTTAATATGCAACACTGAGCCGGTGTTACGCTCCTGGTGTTAATGCTGGTGTTAGGTCAACCCATAGGAATAACTGATGTAGCACTTCTCATGGTGTTAAGTTTCTTGTGTTAAACTTGGTGTAAGAATAACTCCCATGGGTGTCACTATTCCACTCATGCGCACGGGGGTGGGTTATATTGGTTTTGTAACACTTTGGATTGTATATTTATACATTTGATCTAGTGATTCGATCTGCAACATGCACCATTCCATAATTAAATGGCAAGTAAGAACATTAATTCACAAAAACGTTCAAGTTTTAATACATTTGAACTGTTGAACAGTGAAATATGTTATTTGCAAGCATTGTATTGTTTAAGTACACTCTTAGAAGGTCAGGATCAAATATGAGACGAAAAGGATCAATTTTGATCCAGAAGCGGTATCACATATGAGCTTACCCTTTCCGGATCAAAGTGATCCGACAAGCAGGATCAAAAAGTTTGATCCGAAATGGGATCAAATATTTCTGTCAAATGATACTGAAACGGATCAAAATAATGATCCTTAATCGGATGTACCTGTAGCTTATGATCCTACTCCAGGATCAAACTGAATCAAAGAAAAAGTGAAAACATAGGGGGTCATCGGGTGACAGATTGTAAAAACAAGCATGCATGCAAGGGTCTTTCGGTGACACCGGGCCAAAAAAAGGGGGTATTTTTGATGGAGCCTGGTGTGAAACCTAATATTGATTGAGTGCCCCCACCTCCGGGTGCACACTGCAGACTATATATCGAGTGCAGTAAGCTTACTACATCGTGTAGGCCTAGTACATCGCAGTGATCGTGACATTTTGTGAGGAGCATTTTGACCGAAAATCGTACTGATGGCACTGGTCAGGTACAAGAAATTTGTTCACAAGAATAGAGCATGTTCAAACATAAAAAATAAAACTACTTTACCGACAAAATCATGTAACATTTTACAGATTAGACTGGATAACTTACCGCGGTATTTCACCCTTGTTTCAACTGTGGCGACCGAATTCAAAAGATCGTCTGCTTGTCGCCTATCGGTTTGCGAAAGAGTGACGTCAGTCACTCATTGACCAATGAACTGTTTCATCGAATTGATCCGGACATCAGATCAAAGTTGATCAAGGTGAATTTGATCCGTTTGTTGATATCTATCTGGAAACGGATCAAAACGATCCGAAAACGGATCAAAACGATCCGAAAATGATCCTTAAAGGATCAAAACAAAGTGAGCCGGAAATCTACTCATGTATTTGATCCTGACCTAAGACTTATCAACTTATCTAACATTAATATTTTAACACCAGAAGGTGTAAAAAATTTAATATTTTAACACCAGAAGGTGTAAATTTTTAATATTTTAACACCAGAAGGTTAATATTGTAACACCCATTGGTGTTATATTTAACACCAACGTTGTAACACTAGTGATGATGTCATTTTAACACCAGGTGGTGTGGTCCTATAGTGAATCCGTACTGGTGTTAAATTTAACACCCGTGGTGTTTAACACCCGTGGTGTTAAATTTAACACCACAGTTTTTGCAGTGTATCTGGCCCATTCATTGAAAAAGGTTGCCCACCCCTGCCATAGGCTATACCATAAAGGCCATGCAGAATATCGTAAAATAGTATATATTGGCTATGTCTATTATAATACTAGTATATCTTTTCTACAATTTCCCTCAAAATCAAGGTAAATATATTTGGAGCTACACACGTGACTTTTATTTAAAATTACCGGACTTGACATTTGTTTTAAGGAATATCATACCATTGCATTTTTCGATGGGTATCCGTGATTTTACGTGAAAACCAACACGAAAATGCAAATAAAGCAATCGTGGTCATCGTCTGGTAAATCCCAGACTGCAATTATACTCCCTCCCATTGTCTACGTACTTACCCAATATACAGACGATGTCAAGTGTACACCAATGAAAGTTTTAACATTCCAGCCACAATGCATTGCGCCACTCAAGATATTTCCCCCCCGATGCATTTGGATTTCCCCTAATATCGATGCTAGTATCAATACGATCGATATATCAGTGACCTTTGTACCCCGAGATATCGATATCGTGGCTTTCATTCACGCATGACACGTACGTTGATGTATCAGAATATCAATGGTTCCGGGTTTTTTGGTTTTCCAATAACTGTTAGTAAGTTGTTTACTAGTCGAGCTCTTAGGTTTTAGAAATAAGAAAAAGGAACACTGAGAACTAATTGATGCATGTAAATAAGAATCTAAGAGCTTGTACGATGATGGCGTTAGCCATAATTTTGTGCATGTTTCTATGGGAAACTAGGGGGTGGGGTACCGCGCCATTTTGTCCCGAAGCAATGGTCATGACGTCATATTTTGGTCGATTTTCT
The DNA here is from genome assembly GCA_035610835.1 of Ophiura sarsii. Classification (NCBI taxonomy): domain Eukaryota; kingdom Metazoa; phylum Echinodermata; class Ophiuroidea; order Amphilepidida; family Ophiuridae; genus Ophiura; species Ophiura sarsii. The sequence goes on along the minus strand of CM069445.1, from coordinate 27,335,725 downwards.
GAACTTTTGTATTGGATTTACGTGCAAAATGTATGCCCTTGGCATCATACTTTCCCAGGTGCGCGGGTCCATTTTAATGTTCTAAAATGGATGGATTTCTAACCAATTTGATAAAGAAACACGATCCGCACACCTTAGAAATCGCGGAAATGTATAATTATACACAGTGCATTAACCCATGACCCCGGTCCAATTAATGAAATTAGATATTAATAAATTATTCGCCAAAGTTTTGTTAAATTAGCACGGTTGGTGTAGTGGATGGAACGTTGACATGGGGAGCGAAAGGTTGTGAGTTCGAGCCCCGTTATGATCACTTTTATTTTATATGCGTGGTCTTGCCGCTGGATTTGTTTGGCCTGCCGGCATCATCTGTATGCGTGCCCACACGGACAGCGCTTCTGGCGTTGACCGTATAAATGACGCCTTTTTTTGTGTTCGAAAATGTCAAAGTTTTTTACCGTTCTTTCAAAAATAAGGAGTAAAATCACATTACAAACACATTTTGTGCGAGAGAAACACACAAATTTGGCAAAAATGGCACAATAAAAATCCGTTCGTTATAAATAAATGGATATGGTTAAATAATAAAACTATATATATATCACAATTATACTCGTCGATCTCTGTGGCGTGCATACGATGGCCATGTCGTTGGCAATCGACAATCACGGGTTCGATACCCGTATATTCCTTGTTATCCTTTTATTTTTCTATTTTTTAAACTTGATGGTGGATTAATGTAACATCATTGTTATGTCAATTTTTATAATTATAAAGGCCGCCCAATGCGTTTATAGTTTTCTTTTATTTATTTATCTATCATAAATATAAATTTATCTCTTGATTTATTTGAGTTCAATTTGATTAATGATAGCAAAACTTGTTGTAAAACCATTTTACCAGTGTTCCCAACAATTTCTCCTTTGCACACTTTGTTTATACATTCAGAGATCAAACTTTTAGCTTGTTATAGCTAGGCTAATAATATACAATTGTAAGCAAGTTTGCGACCTCTTTGATTTTAGGCTGGTAACACAATCCCACAGTGCATTTCGTTAAAACAGTGTAAATTATTTTTTCAACGATACGTATCACGTGATAACCACGATCGTTTTCGCAAAATATCGCAAAATGGCGCGGTACCCCAACCCCCCTAATGGGAAACGAGATGAATCGGGGACCTGATTTACGGCAATGCATGTGGTGCTGTCTTTAAAATCTTCATTGAGCGTACATGCCTTACCGTACGGTGAAGTTTGGTTAGATCGGGAAACACTTGTTATTACGGGTCAAATCCTATTTTGTTGACAGTTTCAATCAAAGTAATCATGTATGCCTTAAACAAAATATTTTCACTCACTATTTTTTCCATGGACCACCACCTCGCATATTGACAGTGAAGCCCCTGACATTCCGCCTATAAGAACAAAATCTCCTAATGTTGTATCAGGGCACGCTCTGTACACGAGCCCAAACACGGCTTCTGCAGCGGTTACTGCAGACCCGCAAGATGGATTACTGAAACATGAGCCAACATGGACGACGAGATCAGTCAATTTCGTAGCTAGATTCAGAGAATGAGTGAGAGAGAAAAACATTGCGCATGCATTACCATCTGAAGAACAATCTAGGTATATATGACATCCACAACTCATTATTATAAAACCCACAACAATTGGGAGATTGCTCCTTAGTCAAACAAGATAAGCTATTATGTCTCTCTGTTGGGAGTCTAATAACATCTCTCTGATTGAATCATCAAGGCTAAACAAATATAGCTTTGACTCCATCACAGACTGCAGGACTGTTAAAATAAACTGCATAGGTACATGTAATTTGCAAAGACTACAAAATAATTTAGACAATTTTCCATATACTAAAAACAAAATGGCAGCCTCCATGTATATGTAGAAAGACCTAAATGTGCAGGAATATGCAATCCTATGCTAAAAGCCCGCCACCCAAAAATGAATTTTACGAATTTTTGGAAAGAAAAACTGTGTTTTATTACCACACAAGGATATCATGGGTAACATGTTATGATCGACATTTGATAAACTAGCACCGTCTTTTTGATTGCCTGAATCAAGACACTTAAACAATGAGACTAGATGTCTCCCGGAGATGTTTCCTGCTTCAAAATACTCATAGAATAATCATTGCAAGTGTTTTTGGAAAGAGATTGTCCAATGAGATTCTGCACCCAATTCCTCAACTATTTATATATGCGAGTTATAAAGATGTCCATAATCAAAAGAAAAAAACCGAGCAAACCACTTCATGACTATAATTGTTTTAACATGTTTAAAAAATAGAGAAAGAGCGTCGTATTTGTTTAATTTTTACATTACGACAGCGGTACAACAGAAACGGTTTACTTACGATCTCCGTCCTGAGCATAAATTGTAACACCGGTCACATCTTTCTCCTCTCCCAAATATATCGTCAGGTACACACTACTAGCGGCCGGAGCTGATAATAAAAAAAAAACACCAAATAACAATCTGTTGCGGCCGGATATGTATGTGTTGCAAATGGGTCGAGGTGTTTGGTTATTGCAAAAACCAATCTTTAAACACGGGGTATGATTTGTGCTAGAAAACCCTAAACATGGGTCCAAACTCCAGAGAAGCATCTCCCCTCGTCGAAAATAATTTGAATACCCCCCCCCCCCCCCGTATTATTAGAAGTTCAGATTATATATACTTTTGAAACCCTAACATTTATAAATACTATTTTGTATAGAATAAATTTGTTGTACAACTTCAACTGATTCCTTTTAACAGCTATAACATACGGCGGTATAAAACACACAAAAAGTGCCATCCTCCTCCTTTTTTTCCAAAAGTTAGAACGAGCAACTAGTTATTTTTATTTGGCCTTAATTCGCATAAATGTGCGAATTTGCCCCTGGAATTCGCCTCATTACATAATTCGCATGAAGTTCGCTTGATCGACAATATCTTATTCTGTCATCACGGGCCGTACCCGGGGCCGGCCGTATAACATGTCATTAGGGTTGTTGCGGTGACCGTCGAAAATTAATACGGTAGCTCTTGGGTGCATTTGGGCTAAAAAAACATTATAGTAATGCTGCATTATTATGTTTTTAGCTACAGCATTGCCAGGTCATCTTTCCAAGTCAATATTGGGCCACCTTTTGGTCATTTTCCCCCGTAAAACTACTATTTTATTAATGTTCGACGGTCACCGCAACAACCCTACTAGGGTTGTTGCGGTGACCGTCGAAAATTAATACGGTAGCTCTTTGGATGCATTTGGGCTAAAAACATAGTAATGCTGCATTACTATGTTTTTAGCTACAGCATTGCCAGGTCATCTTTCCAATTGAACTCAATATTGGGCCACTTTTTGGTCATTTCCCCTCGTAAAACTGCTACCGTATTAATGTTCGACGGTCACCGCAACAACCCTACTATACGTTATAACTGATAGGGTGAATGAACTGATTCAATAGCATGCTTGATTGGCAACCGTAGTTTCATGCCCCTACACCTTGACCCTTGTCTGTACCTGTTGCATAACATGTCCCTAGATCCCCGTCGATGCTAACGCCGAGTGAACAACCAGCACCGCTGCAGCTGAGACCACCAAGTAGGCTGCCGGAATCTGTCAACGAATTCCAATCTATTAAATGAATGAAGAAAAAGGAAGAAACAAATTAAAGACACTCACAATTTTGCTAAAGAACATGTTGAAGATCAAAACCTAGGAATTTAATTTCTGTGGTATATTATACTACAGTCATCACAATAAGTAACTGACCAGGTAATAAATGTGCTGATAACTCTAAAAGTATAACATCTACATAAACATATTAAATTATAAACATGTTGAGAAATTTCTCTTCTTGAATTTTAGATATTACAGGCTAAGAATGGCGGATTATTAACCCTTGCAGCCCCACACCCCATGAAATCCCATTTCCCAGCCTGTCGGTTCCACCTGCCGCTGAGGTTTTTGGGTGAAATAATGGCCCCGGGCTACATAGCTGGGCGAATACACTCGCCCAGCATAGCTCCCCCCGTGGCTCACTTGGTAGAGCGTTGGACTTGTAACCGAGAGGTCGTGGGTTCAAACCCCGAGGCGTGGCACCTCTTGTTGTGTGTGTTTTTTGTGCTTGAAAAAAATTTCGTTGGAAAATCCACCGGGAGTGTTAGGGTTATTGAACGATTTTTTTTCTTCTTTTTAATTTTCACTTTTTTTCTCTAATTTCACCTTGATTATTGAACGATTTTTTTTTTCTTTTTAATTTTCACTTTTTTTCTCTAATTTCACCTTGATTAATGAACGATTTTTGTTCTTCTTTTTAATTTTCACTTTTTTTCTCTAATTTCACCTTGATTAACCCTTACAGCCCCACACCCCATGAAATCCCATTTCCCAGCCTGTCGGTTCCACCTGCCGCTGAGGTTTTTGGGTGAAATAATGGCCCCGGGCTACATAGCTGGGCGAATACACTCGCCCAGCATAGCTCCCCCCGTGGCTCACTTGGTAGAGCGTTGGACTTGTAACCGAGAGGTCGTGGGTTCAAACCCCGGGGCGTGGCACCTCTTGTTGTGTGTGTTTTTTGTGCTTGAAAAAAATTTCGTTGGAAAATCCACCGGGAGTGTTAGGGTTATTGAACGATTTTTTTTCTTCTTTTCAATTTTCACTTTTTTTCTCTAATTTCACCTTGATTAATGAACGATTTTTTTTCTTTTTAATTTTCACTTTTTTTCTCTAATTTCACCTTGATTAATGAACGATTTTTTTTCTTCTTTTTAATTTTCACTTTTTTTCTCTAATTTCACCTTGATTAACCTTTACAGCCCCACACCCCATGAAATCCCATTTCCCAGCCTGTCGGTTCCACCTGCCGCTGAGGTTTTTGGGTGAAATAATGGCCCCGGGCTACATAGCTGGGCGAATACACTCGCCCAGCATAGCTCCCCCCGTGGCTCACTTGGTAGAGCGTTGGACTTGTAACCGAGAGGTCGTGGGTTTAAACCCCGGGGCGTGGCACCTCTTGTTGTGTGTGTTTTTTGTGCTTGAAAACAATTTCGTTGGAAAATCCACCGGGAGTGTTAGGGTTATTGAACGATTTTTTTTCTTCTTTTTAATTTTCACTTTTTTTCTCTAATTTCACCTTGATTATTGAACGATTTTTGTTCTTCTTTTTAATTTTCACTTTTTTTCTCTAATTTCACCTTGATTAACCCTTACAGCCCCACACCCCATGAAATCCCATTTCCCAGCTTGTCGGTTCCACCTGCCGCTGAGGTTTTTGGGTGAAATAATGGCCCCGGGCTACATAGCTGGGCGAATACACTCGCCCAGCATAGCTCCCCCCGTGGCTCACTTGGTAGAGCGTTGGACTTGTAACCGAGAGGTCGTGGGTTCAAACCCCGGGGCGTGGCACCTCTTGTTGTGTGTGTTTTTTGTGCTTGAAAAAAATTTCGTTGGAAAATCCACCGGGAGTGTTAGGGTTATTGAACGATTTTTGTTCTTCTTTTTAATTTTCACTTTTTTTCTCTAATTTCACCTTGATTAACCCTTACAGCCCCACACCCCATGAAATCCCATTTCCCAGCCTGTCGGTTCCACCTGCCGCTGAGGTTTTTGGGTGAAATAATGGCCCCGGGCTACATAGCTGGGCGAATACACTCGCCCAGCATAGCTCCCCCCGTGGCTCACTTGGTAGAGCGTTGGACTTGTAACCGAGAGGTCGTGGGTTCAAACCCCGGGGCGTGGCACCTCTTGTTGTGTGTGTTTTTTGTGCTTGAAAAAAATTTCGTTGGAAAATCCACCGGGAGTGTTAGGGTTATTGAACGATTTTTTTTCTTCTTTTTAATTTTCACTTTTTTTCTCTAATTTCACCTTGATTATTGAACGATTTTTTTTCTTCTTTTTAATTTTCACTTTTTTTCTCTAATTTCACCTTGATTAATGAACGATTTTTTTTTCTTCTTTTTAATTTTCACTTTTTTTCTCTAATTTCACCTTGATTAACCCTTACAGCCCCACACCCCATGAAATCCCATTTCCCAGCCTGTCGGTTCCACCTGCCGCTGAGGTTTTTGGGTGAAATAATGGCCCCGGGCTACATAGCTGGGCGAATACACTCGCCCAGCATAGCTCCCCCCGTGGCTCACTTGGTAGAGCGTTGGACTTGTAACCGAGAGGTCGTGGGTTCAAACCCCGGGGCGTGGCACCTCTTGTTGTGTGTGTTTTTTGTGCTTGAAACAAATTTCGTTGGAAAATCCACCGGGAGTGTTAGGGTTATTGAACGATTTTTTTTCTTCTTTTTAATTTTCACTTTTTTTCTCTAATTTCACCTTGATTATTGAACGATTTTTGTTCTTCTTTTTAATTTTCACTTTTTTTCTCTAATTTCACCTTGATTAACCCTTACAGCCCCACACCCCATGAAATCCCATTTCCCAGCCTGTCGGTTCCACCTGCCGCTGAGGTTTTTGGGTGAAATAATGGCCCCGGGCTACATAGCTGGGCGAATACACTCGCCCAGCATAGCTCCCCCCGTGGCTCACTTGGTAGAGCGTTGGACTTGTAACCGAGAGGTCGTGGGTTCAAACCCCGGGGCGTGGCACCTCTTGTTGTGTGTGTTTTTTGTGCTTGAAAAAAATTTCGTTGGAAAATCCACCGGGAGTGTTAGGGTTATTGAACGATTTTTTTTCTTCTTTTTAATTTTCACTTTTTTTCTCTAATTTCACCTTGATTAATGAACGATTTTTTTTCTTCTTTTTAATTTTCACTTTTTTTCTCTAATTTCACCTTGATTAACCCTTACAGCCCCACACCCCATGAAATCCCATTTCCCAGCCTGTCGGTTCCACCTGCCGCTGAGGTTTTTGGGTGAAATAATGGCCCCGGGCTACATAGCTGGGCGAATACACTCGCCCAGCATAGCTCCCCCCGTGGCTCACTTGGTAGAGCGTTGGACTTGTAACCGAGAGGTCGTGGGTTCAAACCCCGGGGCGTGGCACCTCTTGTTGTGTGTGTTTTTTGTGCTTGAAAAAAAATTCGTTGGAAAATCCACCGGGAGTGTTAGGGTTATTGAACGATTTTTTTTCTTCTTTTTAATTTTCACTTTTTTTCTCTAATTTCACCTTGATTACCCCTTACAGCCCCACACCCCATGAAATCCCATTTCCCAGCCTGTCGGTTCCACCTGCCGCTGAGGTTTTTGGGTGAAATAATGGCCCCGGGCTACATAGCTGGGCGAATACACTCGCCCAGCATAGCTCCCCCCGTGGCTCACTTGGTAGAGCGTTGGAGTTGTAACCGAGAGGTCGTGGGTTCAAACCCCGGGGCGTGGCACCTCTTGTTGTGTGTGTTTTTTGTGCTTGAAAAAAATTTCGTTGGAAAATCCACCGGGAGTGTTAGGGTTATTGAACGATTTTTTTTCTTCTTTTTAATTTTCACTTTTTTTCTCTAATTTCACCTTGATTAACCCTTACAGCCCCACACCCCATGAAATCCCATTTCCCAGCCTGTCGGTTCCACCTGCCGCTGAGGTTTTTGGGTGAAATAATGGCCCCGGGCTACATAGCTGGGCGAATACACTCGCCCAGCATAGCTCCCCCCGTGGCTCACTTGGTAGAGCGTTGGACTTGTAACCGAGAGGTCGTGGGTTCAAACCCCGGGGCGTGGCACCTCTTGTTGTGTGTGTTTTTTGTGCTCGGGGACTCAGACCGGCAAATTATTGATTACTGGTAGTGGTAGTATACAAATACTACATGGTTAGAGGGGAAATAGTGCAATCTATTTTCCCGAGGTACTGGCTACAGGCCTACCACCCCGAACCCGGAGGGTGAGGGGTGGTAGGCCTGTAGCCAGTACCGAGGGTAAATAGTGTGCCCTATTGCCCCGATCATACCATGTAGTATTTGCTTTTTTACACCTCAGGCCAAAAAAAAAAAAGAGTTGACTTGCCCTTTCCGACCGACCCTAATTTTCGGAAATCTAGGGTCGCTATTTTTTTTTTTTTTTTTTTTTCAAAAAAAAAAAAAAAATTGAAAAAAAAAATTAAAAAAATTGAAAGAAGCACATAACAATAAAGAAAGATCAAAACGTGTTTTTAAGTAGTATCTGCTTGTTTAAAAATAAAAAATAAAATAAAAATAAAAATAATTTTTTTTTTAAAAAAATCTTTAAAACGTGTTTTTGTGCAGTAAATTTTCAAAAAATTTCAAAAAACAAACAAAACAAAAAAATCCGACCGTCCGACCCTGACTTTGACTCCTCAAAGGGCAAGTCAACTTTTTTGTTTGTTGGCCTCACTGTGATTCTGGGGATGAGGTTGTAGGGAAGTAGCCAAAACTACCACACGGGAAATAGCTCAATTTCTCCAATATCTCAATGTATTATCACTGTGGCCAGCTCAATTGACCAATGAAATTGCAGTATTTATGCCTATTATCTCATGAATATTTATGAGGTGCAATAATGCCAATTCACCCGTCGATGGCCTGGTTGTTGGATAGTCGGCCGGTGGCATTGTTACGGTTGATCAATACGGCACACACGCTTTACCATGTTTACCTGTCATAGGCCTACTCTCCCCATGTTGAAAAGAAAATGTTAAAATGAAAATCAGACATGCCCCAACGTTTGGGATCGTAACTTCCTCATTAATCAACCATTCTTAGCGTGTAATATCTCAAATTTAAGAAGGGAAATTTCTCAACAACTTTATAATTAAATATGTTTATGTAGGAGTTATACTTTTAGAGTTATCAGCATGTGTATTACCTGGTCAGTTACTTATTGTGATGACTGTATTTGGCTAACATATAGCCATCTTAAAGGTGATGCACAGTAGCAATGAAAATGCCAGAAATGAATTTACAATGGTCAGAAATAGCTACAATTCAGGAAATAACTGTTGAACCACTTTGAGGACGCCTTAAAGTGGGATATTAGCAAAGAAATGGACTGTGTGGTCCAACACCAATTTTCCTGAATTGTCTGAATGAAGTCCAAAAAAAAATCATCTGATTTTACATTTTTAGCCACAACTTTTTTATTTGTAAGTCTTTTTTGATCAAATTTTCAGTAAATAGAGATACTATGAATCTCCTGATATACCATATCATCAATAGATGTCTACAGTGCTGAATTAGGAACTGTTCATATTAAATACCTAAACCTGCATATTTGCTCCTATTATTCAAGGAAGCCTGACTTATTTATTTTAAAAAGCAGCTGATGCCCCGATAAACACGAGAACATTATAAAATATGATTTAAATACTTTGACGGTTCGTGCGTGGCGCTCGACCAAATCCCATGCGTATCCCTTGGTTACAGCTTGCGCTACGCGTTTGCATAAACTTCGAGCATAGCACTCGACTTTGTTACCAAGAAATAACATGAACAAAGAGATGGTAACTAACATTGTGGTTCAATACATATCAATACGGGCAAGATATGAATAGGTTCATTCATTACATTTATTGTTCGTATACAGATCATGATTAACACTCTAAACGTCTCGCGCGCAGCGCTCAACACGCCACACGCAGAGCGCTCGACACTCCTCGCGCACATCGATTGACACGCCTCGCGGAAAACGCTCCAAGCGGCTCGGACATAGCGCACGACATTGTTCGCGTAGCATACCGCGGCAATTATTTATTACAGAATTATTACATTTATAACATTAAAATAACAAGGCCAAAGCTAAATATAGAGAATTATATTAAATAGCATCGTCCAAAGTGGTATAAACATTACATTGTAGGTAATTCGCCGAACCCTGTCTTTGGAATTCTAATGACGCGGTGATGGACAACCGTTGCACGATTGTCCGTATTGGGACAATCGACCGATGTGCATGCTTTTCAATGGACGGACAATCGCAACGATTGTCCATACTCTGATAGTACGAGTGCATGGTTCTGAATATAAAGACGCTATCATAAGGCGTTACTATGAAAGGTGTATTGTGAATCAGTACTAATTTCTAAAGCCGAAGATGATATGACACTTGATTTTACTTGATATTGCGTAGATGGGCGATTAGCACAATTGGTTAGCGTAGCGCGTTGGCCTATTTATACTTAAGGGCAGAGACACGGGTTCAAATCCTCATGGCGGGAGCCATTTGTGTATTAATATAACATTTTCGTTATTCGCGTGGCTCATTTACTGGTTTATTTTATTCATCTGTTTGTCACATATTGTTTTTGTTTTTTCTCTCTTTTGGTTTTTGTTCTTCTTTATTTTTGAACTTTTTTCGGTGGTTGTTGTTTATCTTTTTTTCTCTCCGTCTACCACATGTAAAATGACCAGTCCGTCACAATGCATTTCGTACTTTTAATGCATTTATTAAACACGGAAGATAAATTATAACCGTCAAGTTAAGTAAATGCAAAGAAAATACAATCATTCCATGACTTCAATGGCAAATACAACGCTACAATAATTGACACAATAGTTATTACTTTATAGCGTCTATAATGCGGTTGTGACCGGTCCCTTATCCAAAAAGAAACGCATTGCGATAACAAAAAGGATTTCAATTGATTGTTGCATAATAAACTACTGTCATATAATTAGTTTAAATAATGAATTTCACCCATTGCACCCTATGTAAGACTATGTAACACTCGCGCATTCCATATAAATGGGCCATAATCACGCATAAAATGACCAGTCCCTAACAATGTACATGTCGTATTTACTTTATCTTTACCATATATAATAAGTATATACATATCTTGCCACTCTCCAAATGAGAAGATTATGCAATGTATAGAGACGAGTTATTCCCTATAGACAGTTGTCATATTGAGTGAGTTACCATACAAACGGGCCATAATCACGCATAAAATGACCAGTCCCTAACAATGTAAATGTCGTATTTACTTTATCTTTACAGTATATAACAATTATATAGGTATCTTGCCACTCTCCAAATTTGAAGATTATGCAATGTATAGAACACGAGTTATTTCATATAGACAGTTGTCATATTGAGCATTTACCAATAGCCTCAGACAACTCAGGAAATAACTGTTGAACCACTTTGAGGACTTCGTTGAAATCAACCCCCCAGATATTTCCACCTGAGAAATTAAACTTGTTGTCAAATTGGAAAGAAAACACGCACAATCCCTATTTATCGCGATTTGTTTGCTTCAGAGACAATAACACGTACACAACACGGGTGTGTTTGACTGCCCCCCCCCCCCCCCCCCCCCCCCCCTTCCCACGGTGTTATTTAACACTTTTTCTTGTGATTTCGTGGAAAATAATCGTGAAATTAGTTTTGAAATTAGTCGGTATGATGGTTATACACGAACATGGGTACCTGTAAATACAAGTGTGGTGAGTAACGATGGTAACGGGGACAGGGGGAGTAATTATTTTGACTTACCATCAGTACAAAATTTCCAAAGAGAATTGTGACCAGCAAACGTGTCGCCATCGGTACCGTCGTGGGATTCAACCCCTACAAAACGAATATTTTGAGGATTCAAACTGGCACTCCCTAAGCCGTTGAGCGTTATGAAAGCTGACTGTCCAGCGTATCCAACGCTAATAGCATCATTTGTTGTTGATATATAAAAATCAGTATATCCGTTCACACTAACGTCTCCGTTGTCCAAACTCTTTGCCTCTAAAGTAGTACCGATACTGGCACATGGTGGATTAGCGTCACAAAAGCTAATAAATGAAGTCGCACCAGTTGGCTTTCCAGGACCCGCTGTTGAGAAAACACAGATGACACGTGAAAATTTCAGGGTCTATATATGGACCTACTTTTTACAATATTCGTATTCGTCTACACACTCAGGTCACTCCTGATAATTGAATTCTTTATTTAGACATCATCAAGCATTTCCTTATTATGTATTAGCATAAAAGTAAAGGTGAATCACGAATATTAGGCCACTTAAAATTTATAATTAGTTTCTCGTATAGCACTGGTCTTCGAAAATGGAAGAGGGAGGGAGGGCGGTTTTTATTTTTTACTAACACTATACTACTGACACTTTATTATGGCTGTTTTCATGGGGGGGAAGAATATTACCAGCACCTTACAGCAGCATGGGGAAATCGTGAGGCCCTTTATATATTATAGTGTAAAGTTCTATACCATCGCAATCATAGAAGAGAGGAAGAGGAGAGGAAAAGGAGAGGAAGAAGAAAGGGGAGAGAGAAAGGAGAGCGGAAGAAGAGAGGAGGAGGAAGTAGATGAAAATTGGAAGAAACTCCCCAAAATGGTGGATACAATAAAATGGTTCTAAATAATGGAGGGGGCGGTCAACAAATATGCACGCTCTGCACGTAGTTAAATCATTATGTAATTGTACTCATGCCAACATGTAGTATCCCACTATCTGGCTATTGTAATTGTCTGGGCACTCAACAATTAAAACATTTAAATCGTACTGTAAATGTGTTTTTCCGGTTATTGTTAGGGTGTTTTTTAGGAGGTTGAACTTGCATAACTGAAAGGGACAACCCCTCCACCCCTTACCACCACCACCACCACCACCACCACCACCAATGTATTATGAATACTCCTTTATTAAAGGTGGATGTTTCAATCGCTTTAGCTTTTTTGGCCCTTCAACATATTTTGATATGAGAAGAAACCCCATGTTTTTTCTCATTATTTCTGTAAACTAAAATGTTTGGAGCAAGATATGTTCTACAGGGTGGTTCAATAAAACGTTGACAGTTTTTTGAAGCCTTTTTTTTTTAATTCTGTAGATTTAAAAAAATAATCAATATTCATCAACTATATGATCTTGACCATCTATGCTGAAAATATCGTTACAAATAACCTTACGGTTGCAAAATAACAGCTATTTGAACAAAGTCTGTCCCATTTCACTCTGTCCGCGGGTACTGATTTCGCAACGTTACATTGAATACTGAATGATGAATTGCATGCAAATAATCTAAGATTTGTAGATCCCGCCAGGTGAAACCAGTGTAATACTAGTGTAATAGTGTCAATATCTTAACTATCTAATCAGGTGTGAAATCAATACGTAATGATAATACCAAGAGTGACTCTAATTAGAATTATTGATTTTCATAGATTGGAAATGTAATTGTCTATGCTCTATGCATTAAAAGTGACGATGCCATTTATTGTTATCTTGCTGGTCATTTCCCGTAGACTTACCCGTGGACAAAGAGATTTTGGAGAGATTCTCTTCAAATAGCTATCATTTTGCCGCCATAGCATTATTAACATTGAGATTTTCAGCATAGGTGGCCAAGATGATATTTTTGAGGAATAAAAAAATTAAACCAAATCCAACAATTTTGAAAAATATGGCTTTGAAAAACTGTCAACGTTTTGTTGAACCACACTGGTACGTCGCGAAATCCGGTACCCGTGGACAGAGTGAAATGGGACAGACTTTGTTCAAATAGCTGTTATTTTGCAACCGCAAGTTTCTTTGTAACGATATTTTCAGCATAGATAGTCAAGATCATATAGTTGATGAATATTGAAAACGATTTTTTAAAAATCTACAGAATTTCAAAAAAAATCGGAACACTTACATTTAAACTCAAAAATAGTTATGTACTTACTATCAGCCGAGTCTTTCCAGCCTAGATTGATTACATAAAAAGGAGAAGCTAAATTTGTCCGAGTGGAAGGCTCCGTGGTCAGATATATCCTTGCTACCGCGTCGGCCGTATCGAGTTTTACTGAAAACCTAATCTGATCTGTGCATCCTGGCACCCATGAAACTCTCCATAAAATGTCATCTGATGCGTCGCCATTAAACATAAGCTCATTATCCTCCGCCTGACAGCCTGGAAGTAAATATTGGCAATATCTTCTTGTTTAATAGCGCCAATACATTCTGATTGGCGTGCCCAGTCGACCATCACTTAGAGTCGGTCATATTGAGTCATACATTTTAATAATGGAGAAAGTAAAACAAAAAGGTTTGGAATTTTTGAAATAGCTTGAACATTACACCTATACGGCCTTAATTTTGTGGGTGGTAGTGTAAAACTGACTAATAATGAAATATATTAACAAAACGTGCTCGAGAACCTAAAAGCATTTAATGTAAACAGAAACGAAAGTTGGTCCTATTGTTTAAATCCGAGTTTTTCCAATAAGATATGCAAATATTACTATTTTACCAGTCTTATATGACATTGTGTTTTATAATTAAAAAAAACTTGATTTGTTAGCTCACATATTCAGAAAATCCAAGTTTCGTAGCAATTTTTGATTCATTATGATACAACCCCGTTTATCAGCGCTATAAATTGGTGACGATAAAACGGTTACCAATTTAAATATCTGCCTTTCAATCAAACCATGGCAGGTATCTATTACCTGACATGATCAAACTTATTTCTACATGACATCATACCGTGTGCATTCAACCGGCTGCATTGTAACGCCCATTGCTTCTTAACACGGTGCTTTTAACTGTAGGCATGTTCAGAAATAAATGATCGGCGTAAATTTAGACCCTACAGCAATTAAAATTCCACAATTAATCACTCTACTCCGGACAGTTGTCCACACGGTACTAAATACAACGTTACTCCTAAGTTTTCCGACAAAGTTAACACGACCATCGCAGGGGGCTTAGGAGTAGGCCTAAATATCGGTAAATATCGGAGTTCTGATTATTTCGAATCCCGTTTTCGGCCCGGGGGGTCAGTGAACATACCAAGCGGGTACGCATCCGCGTCCAAAAAAACGTCGAAAAGGATCCAGATTTCACCACACGACGTCATCGACGTCTTTCTGAAAAAGGGGTACTATTTAGGGGGCATTGCACTTTAGGGTATCCATTACAGCATCGAGGTATCGCCGTTTAGGGGTACTAAATGTGTGTCTTTTCACATACATACCATATCACATGCATACGGTATCTGTACAAATGTGTGTATGTAGGGATGTATGCATATCTGTATGAATGTCACATGATTATGAATTAAGATTATTTTGAGCATTACTATATATATCACGCCATTTAGGGGTGCATTATTGAGTGTTGGTAACACCGTTTAGGGTAGGGTTTGTATGTGTTACGCCATTTAGGGGTATCAAAATAGTGTTCTGGTTTACGCCATCTAGGGTCCATTTCAGAGGTGCTTGGACGCGCATGTGTACCCGCTTGGTATGTTCACTGCTATTAGGTACGAGGGCGTCCTAATGTAAACACGAAAAATTCAAATTTAGTCGATCACCTATTTATAAATAACTAACACTCATTTAGGACGAAATACATAAGGAGACCGCTGATCGTTTACCCACTAACCTACAATGAAGCATACATCTATTTTACTTCATACTGTTTTATCGAATCAATATATTCAGACACCAACGACCCGAAATGTGAGATTTCATGCTACTGCATCGGCGTAAAAACTGACATGAACTGGAAGAAATGGTAGCCAATTTTAGATGAAAACGTCCGTAAATCCCTTATTTTACAACGTCGTAAAAAATCCATCTATACAGTGGCACACTATAATGAGTTGTTTAATATCCTTCGTTTTTTGAAACAGTAATAGTGTTTAAGACGAAGAAAAAAAAAACCAAAAAAAACACAAACAAACAAACAAAAACAAAAACACGCACACCTCCACACAAAAAAAACACCACTAAAACCCACCAACAACAACAAAACACACACCTGGGTGACGTGTAGTAATTTAAATCACAACTGTAAAATAAGTACATTCTGGGCTGTGATATGGTCAAAATATTAAAATCTGGAATGGCTGCCATTGCAAATGGTAGCTATTATGCCAAGATAGCTAAATAAAAATTGGAAACTTCGTGTATATCAATTCATGAAATAATAAGTGGAGTAAACATGGTTTGCAAGAATCTACCCACAATTCCACTCAAGCACATTTTGTAATATACTATGGAAATTCATAACATTTCACTTTGATACCGAGGTATTTCCTAAGGACGCAGTCTGGGGGAAATTTCGATGTCTAAAGTTAATTACTCTGATGCTGTTTTTGACTTGAGTGAATGCTATAGTTTTACACCTAAAATTTAACAGGATGGGTTAATATAGTGACCCAAGTTTGTTGATTGAAAAGAAAATTATGGACACACCCTAGGCCTAGTTTGAACATTGTTTCTTTAAAATTATAATCGCTTCCATAATAATTTGCTAAACCAATCGCATTTAAGGTTATTTGAGATTCTCTTAAATTAAATGTTCAGAAAATGTTTGTATAGGGGAGGATGGGGCAACTGGTCCGGTTAAGCATATTTCATTATATAAAAGCTTAAAGCTGGAGTAAATATTTATGGAATTGCTATGAAAATATCGAGGGCTTAGAGGTAGAACTGAATGTCCATTTTGACTTTGTCCAGATAATTGTACAAGTAACATGGATATGAACTTTCTTTCTGTGGAAAAAAGTGTCTATGTCTATGTACCCCCCCCCCCTTTTTTTTTTGATTATGTCCGTGAAGGTGTTTTTAGTTTTGTTGCAAAACAGGCCATGTCCAGCAGGTGTATGTCCAAAAAGTCAAAATGGACATACCGTAAATTATCAGCATTAGGCACTCTTTCAAAACCTTGAAAACCCTGGAAAATACAAATGATCACAGCGCCATCTTGTGATAATACATGTATGTCGAGTGTTTCGAGATCAAATCAAATCGGCAAAGTGCAAAAATGTCCTAAGTCGCTAAAGTATTATTTTATTGTCAGGAGCCAATCCATTATCAGTATAGTATGTTAATTTTAATGTGATCAAGACAACGCTGGTTTATTAATTGTGAGGCATTTTATTACTTAATAAGAATAATAGATCTGTTTAAAAGCGAGAACATTTTAACAAAGGCGGGTAATTTACTCATTGAAACGTGGTCAAATCATTATTTGTTTCTAAGAGGTTTTTTTATTTTATTTTTGTAATTTATTTATTTATTTTTTATTTTATTTTATTTTTTTTAATTATTTATTAGTATTTTTTTAATTTATTTTTATTTTTTATTTATTTATTTATTTATTAGTTTATTTATTTATTTATTTATTTATTTATTTATTTATTTATTTATTTATTAGTATATTTATTTATTTATTTATTTATTCACCTATTTATTTATTAGTTTATTTGTTTATTTATTTATTCACCTATTTATTTATATATTTATTCACCTATTTATTTATTTATTTATTTGTTTATTTATTTATTCATTTATTTATTTATTTATTTTCGTTTTTATTTTCAAAAATGAATAGGTCTATCAGTTTTAACTTTGGAAAGGGGTATTTACATATAAAAAAAATTCTGTGTTAAACCAGCCACCAATGACAACCATTATAGTCAATCAGTCAACTGTGCATATCAGTATAGAGACTGCCTGCGTTTCATACAAGTCATGGTGCGGGTACTCGTAAACTCTATTTAAGATTTTCGGGACATGAACTCTGACCATCTTTTTAGTTAAGATATAGTCAATGACCAAGCATGGTTGGAGGTTGAGCATAACTTGCAATTGAATAAGGAATGTGTTGGTACAAATCCCGTTTAACAAACACTATTGATCTTTTCAATGGAATTCCTTCTGCTGCAGAACACTCAATTCAAGCGACATAATAAATTAGTGTTACTTCAAATTGACCAGGCAAATAGCTATTCGATATTGCTATTGATACCTAGTAAAAGTTTTTGGAATACTAAGTGCAATAGCTGCTACAAGAGATTTGGGAAGCTGCGCAACAATAAAGTTCTGTACAATTTTATATGGGAGCCATTCTGCTAAGCGCTTCATTTACATGCATGGCTGCACTGATCCATTTCAAGGACATTATAATATGCAGATAATCTTATCGTTTTTGATATTATACTAAGCAGTACGGCGCGGCTACATACAACTTTCGAATGGTTTCAAGTCAGAAGTCAAGGCATGAAAATACCGTCTATTTTGTTCGCCCCGCCCCGCCAGTAAAGTGAGATTTCAAAAAATAAATAAATAGAAATCGGGTCATTTACAACTCGCGATTGTGAAGGATTGCCTCCATCAATTTTGATCATCTTAGGCTCATTTTGAGGGGAAGTCCTATTTATGTAAGATGTCATTTCCGATTTAATAAAAAACACGATTTTTGTTACTATTTTTGAGGCGATAAAGATGCATTTTCAATGCGATCGTAAACATCGTATTTTTGATGATTTTCAGACGTCATAGCAAAAACTTTATGCACAAGAAATGTTCCTAACGTATAAAACTTGATCAAAAATATGTTTATTTGTAATACATTTTTGGACAGGGGTCAGGGCCACGACTTTTATTCACCTACGGTAAAAATATACGCCATTTTCCAACACACAGAGAATAAATCGTTTTTTCTAACAAAAGGTATTCAGCAGGATTCGAACCGAGGAGGGGAGAATCTATTAGATTACTAGTCCATATTCGTAACCGCTCGGCCATAACTACTTACTGACGTGTCTATGTGTTCTCTATAATAATGAACTAGTGGTGAACTATTGAGTATTCGATGAAATTTTAGCCAAATTGAACCCAGTTTCTAAATTGTATTTTTTAAATGTGAAAACAGTGTCGCTGCAAGCTAGGTTTGGATTCAATGTAAAGAGCAATAAATTGATGATCGTGAAAGGTTATTAATTTAAAGCTTTTAATAAGACAGGGGTCAGGGCCACGGGAAATATACCTTATTTTTTCAGTAATGACAAAAAAATCTTCTTCAGAAAAAGGCATTTTCAAGCAGAAACGTCCCTGCAAACATGACTTTAGCATGTCAAAATAAAAAAATAAAAATCCCCTAGTCACATGGCGTTGAACCACATTTAAATGCCTTAATGTTGTCATTGTATAAGGCTGACATTTTGGCATATTGAATTGCACGAGATCGACATCCTCTTTTTAAGGGAAACAAAATCTCTTCGTATACAATAGACTCACTCAAAGTTGGCATCTGACTGAAAACAGCCTTGATGATTCACGCAACGCATAGCATTTCGGAATGTAACCATTCTTAAACATGGATCCACAATAGAAACTGCAATCATTTGCGTTCAGGTATTACAGCTCTAGCGCACGTAATACTTATTTAAGCAATTAGAGATTTAACAGCACCTGCAAGAAGCTTATAACCTAATCAATAATTCCCAATGTTTCAAAAGCTAATCGCTTCAATATATTAATTTTAAAAGAAGTATGGGGATCAGCAACGGGCAAAAATCTTCATACTAAAATACATCTTTGATCAACGACTTCGACTAAAACGTTAATCCGGCGTAGCATAGTGGTCACGATGTAGGGCTCCCACGCATGAATACCAGGTTCGAATCCTCAACAAACCATAAACTGTTTTTTATAAAGAAATAATGCTCATAGCCAGATGCGGAGGCTGGCGATATATTATATTAAACCAAAAGAAACACTGTTTATTTTTATTTTGTAGTATTATGGGATGAACGTTTAGGCTGCTGTCAATCCATCAATCAATCAATCAATCAATCAATCAATCAATCCAAAAAGGCCCGAAACAGGCTGAAATTACAAGAAACTGCGTAAAATTTGACTACAAAAAAGCAGGAATTCCTGCTTTTTCATGAAAATGCTCATACATATATAACTAACCCAACTTCTTAAAAAAAAATTATGGCAATGATGACTAGCTCCTCATATAAAAGGACGGAATCTAGAACAAATTAAAGATAAATGTACAGAAAAAATTATTTAAAAATCAATTTGACTTGGATGGGTTTCGAACTCACGCCTTGGCTTTAACCATACGTCTGTATTTCAAGTCTGGTGCTCTACCAATTGAGCTAATCTGTACGACACAACAGACAGGGTTTTAGTATGCAATAAGTTCTACAGTGGATTGGCTCTTGACAATAAAATAATACTTTAGCGACTTAGGACGTTTTTGCACTTTGTCGATTTGATTTGATCTCGAAACACTCGACATACATGTATTATCACAAGATGGCGCTGTGATCATTTGTATTTTCCAGGGTTTTCAAGGTTTTGAAAGAGTGCCTAATGCTGATAATATACGGTAGTCAATTTTACCTCTAAACCCTCGATATCACACATGTAACTGTTTACATATAACATTTAATCAATGTTAAAAAATATTCAAACAAAAGGCAAATTACCATACTGAAAACTTTACTAGGCACGGACCAGTTACCCCATCATCGGGGCAACTGGTCCTATATGTTCCAACGGTAAGAATACACAGAAATCATTGAATGACAACACGGAAACTAGGCAGTATTTTCTTTACAAACACATTTTCATATTATTTAACGTGTAAAAAGGATACAGGTCTCATGAAACCCATGTTTTATACCGTTTTCGGGGTTTACGTGTAAATAGCAGTAATACTAATGGTGTACAAAGCGGGGTACAAAGCAAGCGAAATTTTCGACTGCACGTTTATTAGATAAAACGGTATGAACCTAGGTAAATGGTTACATGGTTGTTATATACAGATGCCCCGTACCTTTGTCTATACAGGGTGACCAACAAAATTAGGACTCTGTTTCATGACGGTGTAATTCTTATTATAATCATTGGACCATGACCAATTTAGTCTCAATGTAAAGCCCAATTCATTATTATGATATCCTGAAAATATGAGATCAATCCGATGAAAAATAAGAACACTAGCGTACTTTGTGTAAACCATGTCATTTACTGGTTTGTACAATGGGAATTCACACAGTAACAGTCGAGTAACATGAAAGTGCTCGACTTGTTACTCATTGAACCATCCAGTGGGTTCGAGAACTGTTTAACAAAACTTTTTTAATTTTATTATTTAGCCATATCCATTTATTTATATCGAACGGATTTTTATTGTGCCATTTTTGCCAAATGTGTGTGTTTCTCTCGCACAAAATGTGTTTGTAATGTGATTGTACTCCTTTAAACGTTTAAACGTTGATATTTTCGAACACAAAAATTGCGTCATTTATGCGGTCCACAATCAGTCTGCGACTGAACCATTAAGCTTGTCGTGACGTGACGTGTTGCATTATTCATGTTACGATCTGTTATACACAGTGAACACGCACCGGGTGCATCAACCCACGACCCCGGTGCATGTTACGATCTGTTATACACAGCGAACATGCACCGGGGTCATGGGTTAATGCACTGTGTAATCCTACATTCCGGCAAACACTCTGTTCAAAGGCACAAAAGTGGACTTGTTTTAAGCATTCTTTTGCAATTATGAGGTGTGTGGATCGTGTTTCTTTATCAAATTGGTTAGAAATCCATCCATTTTAGAATATCTGAAAATTAAAGTGGACCCATACACCTGGGAAAGTATGATGCCAAGGGCATCTATTTTGCACGTAAATCCAATACAAAAGTTCAACAAATCGACCAAAATAAGACGTCATGACCATTGCTTCGGGACAAAATGGCGCAGTACCCCCCCCCCCCCCCCCCCCCCCCCCCCCGAGCCCCGGAGAAGTCAGGGTGGGTGTACCGAATAATAACTCAGGGTTCAAAGGGTTTAAATGCAATATGCACTTAGCATCTTAAGATGACTGTATGTACTGCATGTATATATTTACTGTTGCATATATGTCAATCATATAAAGTACATTAAACATGATCTAAACCCAGCTTCATAAATCGCCCATACTATATATCTGTGAATTTTCAATAAGTCACTCATTCAAGGAGGTGGCTTCAAAGATCTGGAGAATATCACATGTGTAAATTGCAAATGTTTTGGAATCTAGAAGGTAAGGATATACAATGTATGCCAAGTTTCAACGTACATGTAAGTCGTACTTTTCAAAAGAAAGCAGTATGCCCATACAATTACAAAATCCTTAATTTCGGACCATTTGCCTAATAAAACCAGTTGCCCCATATTCCCCTACTTGTATTTGCATTTCGCATAGTATTTGTTTACAATCTGTATGGAGATATTTTCATCTTGAAATAGGAAGTGTAATCATAGAAACACATCTTTCAGTTTGTCCGTCAATAAACGTCAATTATTTAATCCTTAAAATTGATATTTAAATGCAATGTTACCTTGTGCGTTCACTCCGTTGAGATTCAAAATGGCTGCCACTACTAATAATACTCCAAAATAATTCACCCGCATTAATCGTCCACCCATAGTAGAACTTGGAAACTTCTTCTGACTTTCCTAGTTAGAATCTGCTAAAACACACAAGTTGGTTATTTGTTCTAAACAACTTCAATCGACGCTCATTTTGGGCGATATCTTCCCTCGGCTTAGATTCTATGGATAATACGTATCAGGTTATTCTTAACTTGTCATGAACCCCAACCTGATAGATATTAACATTGAACCACGATCGGTGCAGTTGACAACTCCCGAAATTAAGTTAAGAATTTCGAACGTCAATGACCCTGCTTGTTACGGTTAACGATTGTAGTATTTTGTACAAATCCACCATAACGCGTACCTTACCACGATAATATTCACGCGCTGATTTAATGGTAACTCGGCTTCACGAATTGTGGTTTTGTGTCCATAGATATAAGTTTCGATGGTTGAATAGTTATTGATAATAGATAAAGGTATAGGTCAGTTTTAAAGACTGACCACGATATAAATAATCAGGCCAAAAAGGTATTTTCCTTAGTTTCTCATATGATTTCCACCAAAAGATTTGCAATTTGGGGATTTTTTAGTCAAAATTTAGATTAACTCCTTTTGTCCATTCAAACACTAATCGCACCGACTTTGGGTCATATTTTGACCATGTACTATAATTGTCCAAGGATCTTAAATAATGACTAAATAAATAAACTTATTATTGTTTTTATTAATTAAAACTGAAGTTTCAACATTATTGTGAGTGGAAGGGTATAACTAGAAGAAAAAAAATAAAAGTATATCGTGCAGTGCGTGGTCTGGGAATCGAACCGGGGTCCTGCGGTTAACAGGCGGAGGACAAGGTATCCATGCCACGGAAGTATGAGTGTAAAGAGGTGTGTTATAATTGTATATAATTGTTTGCATCGGGTGCTTGTGTTTGTTATTAAAATTGTGCTTTTTGGTGCAATATTTGTGTGTGCCCCTCGCCCAAAATATGTTTGTAATGTCTTGATAGTCCTTATTTTTGAAAAAGCGTTGAGCAAATTCGAAATTGTTTGGCCAAAGAAATACCGTCATTTTTGTTCGGAACGCAAGCCGACTCAACATGATTATTTATGTTAATTATGTACACTCACCTATGACCTAGCGAGTGACGACACAATTTAAATATTACGGAGGACCACTCACGTCAGTATTTTACAGTAACCTATAGGTTAACACTTCGCATATGCGCCAATTAATTTTGTAAGGGGACGATGCTGATTAATGTGGATATTTACCTCGCTAGTTACTATTCTGTTGTTATTCGCCAGTTGTGCTCTAAGAATTACATCGTTAGTAAGTTACGCTACAGTTACAGCATAACTACTAGGGAGGTAGCTTACCTCCCTATTAAGTTACCCGTCATTGGTGCACTCGGCCGTTGATCTTGTCTGCTTTTTTTTTTTATAGATAACATATATGATAAATGAAAATAGAATGGGGCGGTCTAAGAGAAAGAGGCATGATTTTTTCTGATAATTTAAATAATCAGAAAGTAAAAGTGTTTGCTGAATCCAGTTCCAGACCATCACACACATGTCACATGTGACAAATAGCCTCCATTTAGTGGGATTAGTGCGATCAAAAAGTTATGAAAACGTTATTTTACTCCATTTGATACGAGAAAAAAAGACAATCTTCTTTTTTGTAAAAAGTGCCTCTATTAACACAGTACACACAACTCATATTCACATTGCTTGATCGCTATAAATGCATTTTCTGTGGAATGCTATGTTACATTGTATGTTGTAATCGTTTTCGAGCAATAAGAGATGTAACGAGCATTATTGAGATTGGCCTAAGTGTTAACAAAATGTTGACTAAAATATTTGGAAATTATTAATTTAAACGAACTTGATTTGACATCTCTTTAAACAGTCCTTACATTAAATTACTTAACAATATAACAAGTTTGTACCTAATTTATTGTTATTGTTTGTGCAATACTGTTATAACTTATATCATGTTATGATATGTTATAAACATCACAATATTTTGCATGCAATATCGTTTTATTTATCAGAGATTCACTAACAAAAATGTAAACTAGGTCTATATATCAAATGTTGCCAATTTATACTCAACCGGTATAACATTTGTTAAGTTGCGTGATACGTGTAAAACTGCAGTACACTTCAAAAAGGTTGCTTAAAATACGATGCTAAAAGTACTTTTATCATCTGTTGGTTGACGTGTTGATTAAAATTCATTCAATATATGTAGAAAGTTAGGCGTTGTAAAAAGTAAAAAATCCCCAGCGTTGAGCAATTCGTCGAAAACAATGTCCTTAAAATGTGGGTGGAAACTGTTTCTGTTGCTAAAATATTCCACTTTGGCAAACTGTTGCATGAGCACGCAACAGTTGATGCAAGTTACGCACATGTGAATTTTAGGCAACTGGTGTCCAAAAAAGCCAATTTTGTGATTGCGTCATTCAATCATTATGGCGTGGTGTGCACGAGCAAGTGTTTGCACGAGCTGAGATCTCTGGATCTCGATAAATTAAAATCTGGTAAATAAAACGGTGAATCCGCATCAACATCAGAGTGTGTGACATCTGACAGGCGTTTTGAGTCCAGTTTTGAATGTTTGAAGTTTGGTCTGTCAAGAAGTTGATGTCATAGATCTCTGTGGTCGTCCATGTAATAAGCTTATTTCGTCATGTTCGTATAGGTTTAAAAAACACCCAACAAATCACTAAATAAAAGCCCACAACCAATAAACAATAAAACACTCAACAAATGGTTAAAATATGCTCAACATTTGAGCTGTTGCATACTTGAACAACTGTTAAGTGAATATAATTGCCCAAATTTTGAGTAACTAGAATTGTTCAACTGTTGGTGAAAACATGTTATCCAACGGTGTTGGGCAACTTTTACTCAACAGTTGAGCGGTTGCATACTTGAACAACGTTGTGTAAAATGTGGAGGAACTATTTAAGCAACCTTTTTGTAGTCATGGTAGTGTAGTGTTAACATCCACCAACTTAGCTTCATTCATGTATTCTTGGAACACTTTGGCATTCGCGCTTTTTCGTAAATATGTTGTAATATGGCGCACAATTAGGTATTGTCTTGAAAACTTCACTTATTATGATTATTATTGTGATTATCCGCGCTTATAATCAATGACGAAATTGACCAATTTTTTATATGAAGTATTTTCCCTGATTTCTTTGAAAACGGGACCTATATTTTGACTCATCCTCTATTTGTAGTTTTACCGATGTTTTATGTTAAGCCTCAAAATATAAACACGCGTAGCTCTTTGTCAATTTAACTTGGGATAACAAACTGTTTTACCTGATTCCCGACAGTCTGACCATAGGGATGGTCTGTCACACATGAGTGCATCTTTAAAAATGACCATGACCGACTGATTCCTAGCTAATACACCTGATGCTGTACTCAGTCAACCAGCAGGTCACGCTCTGTGCGTGCACGGCAATGTCTTTTTTTCTTTTCACGGGATGTAATTGCAATATGCAAGCTCCGATGATTTCCGAAATTTTAGATCACTTTAGATCGCTTTCTCATAAAACCAGAATATGTATGTAGACTGCATTATTCACAGTTGTTTGATTTATCATTTTCTGCTATCATTTATATCAGATATTGTACATTTATGACTGTATAAAATGATGTAATTCTTGATTTAAAAACGAGGTAAAATTATCATAATTATGTGATATGCGATTACAAACCCTGGTCGTGACCGTTTGAAGCATGTGGTTTCACATGCTCTCTGTATAGACATAGCATATGTTAGGGATATCCATTTGAAATACATGTGTTTCCCGCGACACTACATGATAGCGACCATTTGCGTGACATGCTATATGACTGTACTGCGCTTTTTCATAGCAAGACTCCGTGTCTTATTACGCATAATATTAATAATCAGATTATCATCCTTTATTCAAAACTATACGAAATTCCAGATCAGAAATGGTTGACATATAAATTCTGTATTGAATTAGACAATGTGCCACGCCCAGGGTCAATTTATAAGTTAACATTTCTGCTTCATCGTAAATGTTGGTTCCATTATTTACTGATGGGTGTATACCGTCCTACACATGTTGATGATGTTGAAATTGTTGTATACTTATAATAAAAATTCAATAGGTTGAGCGATTTGGTGAGCCTTGTTAAAATGGTACTAGTATACAGGGTGGTTCAATAAAACCTTGACAGTTTTTTGAAGCCATTTTTTTTCAAATCCTGTAGATTTAAAAACAAATCTTTTTCAATATTCATCAACTATATGATCTTGACCATCTATGCTGAAAATATCATTACAAATAACCTTACGGTCGCAAAATAACAGCTATTTGAACAAAGTCTGTCCCATTTCACTCTGTCCACGGGTACTGATTTCACGGGTACTAAATCCATGGGAAGTATATGGTCGAATCCAACGAAAAGTGTACACGGCTAGATTTTTAGGGTCCAGTTTCAAAATGCTTCGATCTCTTTTTCCTTTTCCCCACTCAAAGTCAACATATCAAGCTTGTATGGAAAAAAAGTGCCATCACTAATCTCTCCAATTGACCACGTGGCGGAATGATGAAGTTGAAGGTACACTTCTCAATGTTACCTACAAATACAAGTACCATATTTTGATTAAGTGATGATTATTCCACCTATTTACATATTGCATTCAAATTTGTGATTGTATTGTATTCAGAAGATGCTAATGCTGATAGAAAGTGGACATATTTGTACAGGTACTCATCTTTTTTTACATTTTAGATTCACACAGTTAGGTAGCATTTTCAGGCTCTCAATACTTTGAAACATGAGGTTGAGTCACTTTGTATACTTTCACCAAGATGATTTTAATGAACATTTGTTTTCATGTGCCTCAAAGAGGGGGAATGACCCTTTCTGGAAAATTTAGAATTTTGAGCATGCGCCAGAAACTTAAGTACATAGAGGAATGTGGACATTTTGTATTCGT
Source organism: Ophiura sarsii (assembly GCA_035610835.1). Taxonomy (NCBI): domain Eukaryota; kingdom Metazoa; phylum Echinodermata; class Ophiuroidea; order Amphilepidida; family Ophiuridae; genus Ophiura; species Ophiura sarsii. Next base: position 27,308,637 of record CM069445.1, on the reverse strand, counting down.
AGGTAACAGTTAATGTATACGTAGGTATAAGAAGTAAAACTGTAATAAATTAATGTTGTACTTAATTTATGCTGCATTTTGGGGGTGAAATGATCATGCAGGGTTGTTAACAATATTTGTTTTTAAAATAAACATGTTAAAACATGTTTAAATCTTAATATTATGGACATATTCCCCAATAGTTTACTTTAAATAGATACTAGAATATTAATTTAATGTTGAAAAAATATACAATATCTAACTCTCAGTTGTGATTTTGAATAGGTTTATTAGGAACAAAATATCAGGCAACAATTTTAAGCATTCCTATAAGAGAAAAACATGTTAAGACTTAAAGCACGGTAGCTAATATTGCAATAATCAAAGTATTCGTAGGTAACACATTTGTTCTCAACTTTAACTTCGTTGACTAAAAACGGTTGGATTCTTTGATTTTACATATGTTTAAGAGGCAAAATTGTACTCGACGTAGTTTTTATGCCCTGAATCGCGTGTGAGGGTGAATGTCGTACAGCAAAATAAAAAGGTGTCTTGCTTGACGTTAAAAGTTGATAATATAAGAATGTGCGCTCAGCACTGCTTTTACAAACAATCAGAATTGCGTAATATTCAACATTTGAATAAAAAGCAAGATTAACCAAATAAACATTAAAATTATATAAAACTATGTTCCTATTTCTAAGATATAAAAGAAAACATCATAAACATCAATAAACTCACTAGGCCTATACTGTTAGTATTATTGATCATCTAATTTGGTTAAGGAATGTTTATTAAAATTAATTTACACATGATAATTACGGCAGAAAATGTTTTATTATGCTAACGTATCTGATCATCCAATTTTGTAAGTGTCTTTCTTGCTTGACTTTCAATTATTAAGAATGTGCGTTTAACTTCTACAAAACAGTCAGAAGTGTGTAATATTTAACATCTGATACAAGGCAAGATGATGACAACATACATATCGTGCTGGGTTAAAATTTCGTACAGGTATAGTTAAACAATCAATTAACTCGCTAGTATAATATTCTTACTCATCTCGTTTGGTAAAAAGCATGTTCATCATTAAAACTAAACATAATGAAATATTAAGCATATAGAAACATTTTAAGTAAGATACCTCTGATCATTCAGCCTTGTAATCTCTACTTAACAAGTTTAGTGGATCTTGTTGTATTCTTTGTGTAGTTAGTTCTTCATCTCTCTCTTGTCACGAGAATGAATATCTAGTAGAACAGAATTACTCTTTGTTTATTATAGGACATTTTAGAATGCTAAGAATGAACGTTTCAGTTTCCGTGTGAATCCAAAGTGTTGGATCGAATCAACTATTGAACATTTCCTCGAGCCATCATTAATTAGAAAGCAAGCGGTTTTCTTTTAGCAAACAGTTTGATTTGCCTGTAATTCATAATCTTGAATGTCAGGTTATTTGTTTTAAGCAATAAAACAACCGGTTGTCTTCCTCAATTTGTTCTAAATGAAGGAGGCAAGTGAGTCTTCTAGCAGTTATCATTTTGAATAGCTGTTTTAAACACGAAAGCCAGATCGCTTTTAATTCATTTAATATATACTTTGAAATAATTTCATATCAGACCTTATATTATATATATAAGTTTAATATGAGCCGAACATGTTCAAAGTCTAGAATAGTCAAATGTCGTGCATTTCAGTCCACAGCGCGCGGAATAAAGCACATACAACTTATACAGCAAGACGTCCAGTTGTCAGATTAGAATTAAGATATAATTTCCTAGTTTGGAATTTATATCATTCTAAAAGTCGTACGTAATAAGTTTTTATCGAGTTTCAACCGGAGGCAGATTCCGTTTGACATAGAATCACCAATATGAAATATTTTGTCAGATGTAGACAAAATATGAATTTTATGTTTAAAAATTCAATGTTGTTTGATTTAAAAACACTAATCTAATAGGTTTTGCCACGACAGAGATATTGTCGGGCATGTGCCTTTCATTGTGATTATTCATGAACAATTCTTGATTTGAGACTGAAATCAGTTAGGCCTACCCTTGATTACCTCCCACCTTTAAAAAAAAGGAAAAATGTTTTACTATATTTCTTGTTCACTTAAAATACGTTTCGGTGACATTACACAACCTGCCCGAGCAAAAATGAAGCAAGTTATTTTATATTTGTGACACATGAATTCCATTTTCAAATACAACTACAATATTGGCCAATATTATGTACCTCAGTAGTCACTTCTCTGCAATTCCAGAGGAAGTTGGTTAACTACGTATACATCATTTCGACAAGCTGGTTTAAAACAATATTACGCACCAAACGATATTATTCCCGTCTTATACATTCCTGCGACATATTTACATAATATAAGGTGCGAATGAAAGCGAAAAACAATACAGGAATTGTACCATACTCATTAACTAATATATAGGTTACCTACGAATACAAAACGGAATATGAGAAAATTGATTATGAAGCCGAAATTTCATGGATATTATGACTAAATGTACCCATTTTAAGACGATCAACGTGTAATCTATGGATATAAATAACATTCATTCACTCTAACTCCAACAAAAAAATATGTTCTCGGCAAAACCAGTGTGATTACACCATGCATTTTATTTAAATTAACACCTCCTATTTTCATTTAATAAGGGAATATTAATTTTTTCCCTCCAAATATAAATATAATAATATATCCAGTCAGATTGTATGATTGCGCACTGCTTGTATGTAAAATAAAATCATTTAGGGCCAATATGCACCGTGTATATTATTGAATGTTGCCTACATATACATGTTACCTCCGAATACAACATGAAGTCAATGCACGAGAAGCTGTTACTGATTATTTGTATAAACATTAATCACCCCCATTGCGATTTAAATCAACTGTCAGAGGATGTCTTTGCGTGCATAACATACATAACTACACTAATACTAATAGGAGTAACAAGATTGAGACATAGGGAGGCTATATTCAATCAACTTTTAAGACAACAACAAATTATTGATGCACTTGTACGCAAACTACAGAATTTTGTGAAAAGTTACTTACAAAAGCTGAAAGATTGATGCAAAACTTCTCTGTGGCTTGCCTAACGCAGCGCGCATTTCTACTTTATTCCAGTCGATACAAGTATGTGACAACGGAGGGAATAACCACGGTATCGTTATTTGTATTTGAAGGTAAAAGTTCATATTTCAAATTTGCCTACGAATACAGCCTTTTATTGCTGATATTTCAAAAAATGTTGCCTTCAAAATGATAAAACTTGGCACAAATGTACATTGTATCACACTTCGCTTATTCTATAGATATCATTCACTAATCTGTGTTTATATTAAAATGGCAGTGTTTTAAATAGGTATTCGGAGGTAATGCATTTTTTTTACCAAACCGATCGTTTCCGCTTTTAAAATTTCTAACAGCTTTATCAAAAAATCGACTTGAATGTGGACAATGCATTTAAGTATTTAACATATTTAGGTATCCTTACAGCACAAATTACACTACCTCAGGCGAATTCTTCCCTGAAAGTGAGATTTAACAAAACATGTATTGGTAGGTAACGTCAAAACTTACCACAGCCAAAAAAATCACAACAATTCAGGGGATTGATCAAAAGTAACAAAAATGACAAGAGGCATTCTTGAGATATCCACCAATCAAACAGGTAAAATTATTTCCCGCTTAAGCTCGTTTTCATCTAAACGGTTATATGTCTAAAATAAAACCTTAACAACTATTTTGTAAAAAGGGTGAAAAATAGCAGGTTTATTGCTCGCATACGCCCAATTGTGCATAGAAGTTAGTCATATTATATATGGCGCGAAGCGTCTCATCGAGGCGGATACGTATAACACAAAAATAAAATAGTAAAGATATAGATTATTTTATTATAGGCCTGAACATCACGTGTACACTTTTCGTTGGATTCGACCATATACTGTGCTCAAGGTAGTTAAGATATCCAAATCCAATGGCCCTGATGGCATTCCACCCAAACTCATAAAAGAGTTTGCATATGAACTGAGTAGTCCACTCACGGACGTGCTTAATTGTTCCTTTTAAAGAAGGGGTGGTCCCACACCAATGGAGGTCGGCAATTGTTGTTCCCATTCCTAAACAATTTCCCATTGCTGAAGGGTTTATTGCTAAATGGGTGGTGCAAGATATTCAAGATTGTATTGACATCAATCAGTTTGGTAACATTCAAGGTGTTTCAACTGCGCACTTTTGATTCTTTTGAATCTTACTCATTTCTTGTTCCAGGGTGCTGACAAGCCAAAAAATATCGGAACAGTAGTCCTCACTGATTTTTCGAAGGCATTTGATCTAGTAAATCATTCTATTGCTATTCAGAAGTTAATTGCCTTGGGGGTCCGGGGGACTATTGTTCCATGGATATGTAGTTTTCTCAATGATCGTCGCCAATGCGTGCGCTATAACCAAACCGTGTCCAATTATTTGCCCCTTTGTGCTGGTGTTCCTCAAGGAACTAAACTTGGACCCATAACCTTTCAGGCAGTTATCAATGATGCGGCTGAGAGTTGTTATTCCCACTATTGGAAATATGTGGACGATCTTTATTAGTTTGCCGAAAATCGTTCCTCTAGTGAGAGTAGAAACTTGCAAGCTGATCTTGATGGCTTTCTGGATTGGTCTGTTACTAATCAACTCAAACTCAACCCTGCCAAATGCCAAGCCATGCAGATGTGTTTCATGCAAGATCCCTCTCCCCATCCTGACTTAAAAATTGGTCCATCGCAGCTTTCTTTTGCTAGCTCTGCCAACATTTTGGGCATTTGGTTACAGGAGGATCTTGAAATGGGACACACAAATTGCCAACAAAAGACTTTTTATGTTGCGATCTCTTAAACGTTTTGGTTTTCATACATCCGAGTTAGTGACGGTGTACAGGGGGTACATTCGCCTTCTGCTTGAATATTCTGACGTCATCTGGCATTGTGCTCTCACATACAAACTAGCTCTACAACTTGAGAGAGTCCAAAAGAGAGCTTTAAGAATTATCCTTGGTCCTAGTTTTATTTCCTATGGTAATGCTTTAGATGTATGTAACTTTGATTATTTGTCTGCCCGGAGGGAGCAACATTCTCTGAAGTTTGCTCAGTCACTAGCCGAATGCAGTAGGACTAAAAGGTTGCTCCCTGCATGCAGAGGTCAGGTTCATGGTAGACAATTGAGAAACAATGCCGAACTCACCCAGCCTCGTGCTCGCACAAACAGATATGCTGAAAGCCCCATTCCTTATTATGTGAAGCTGATCAACAGTAAACTCCCATAATTTGCTTTGCGTGCTCCGTCTTTCTTCATCATGCTCGCATATCCTGTATTTGGCCTTGTCTTTTGTTGTTTGCCATGTTCCTGCCCAGTAAGTTGGCTATTTGTGTATTGAATTGTTTTATATGTATTCCTTGCTTTCCTGTAGGTCGTGTGTCTTGAGTTGGGACCCCTTTGTGTGACATATGCTAAAAATGGAAAAATCACATGGATTTTGCTTAAAACATTTTTAGCATTAAAACTATACATTGGAGTATAAGGAAAGTATACATTTCCTGAAAGCATACAAATTTCGAAATCTCACAATATCAATATCAAGGTCATTATACAGGGTGGGTAGATAATATATAGGGTGCAAACATCAAGAAATGCACTCAAAATACAAAATTTTCACTGGTCATTTACATACCTTGAAGATAAAATTATAATTTATTAAGCTGCATAATTCAAACGTATATACTAGTATTACAAAGAAAAATGCTGCCACCTTTGTCTTTAGTTATAAAGGATACCTTATACAGGGTGGTCAAAATTTGTAACAATATAAGTCTGTGAAAACGTATTTCTGAAATAAAGTTAACCGTTATCATAATTTAGTGTCATAATAAATTTTAAATTGACGTTTTGGAATAATATTGCACCAAACACAAACATATGACCAATTATTACCATATTATACAGGGTGTAACAAGTGAAATGCACATGTATGATTGAGTCCTCAATCCACGCGTTTCTTCACTTTTTGATTTTATTTTGATGAAAGCAATGATAATGAAATAAAATGAAACACACATGAAATGATCATGTTACAATTAGAAATGTTGCCTGGATATACATACTAAATTTAATATGGCCAATAACATCATATACAGGGTGTTACAAAATAAAGCACATGTGATCTAACGGAGCGCTTATTTTTGAAAACAATCTTTTTTCTTCAGTTTACTGCCATTAACATGTTTGAGCATGGGTAAAATCAAATAGTATTCGGTAATTGTGCAAGATGCAATGTAAGTACTTTTGTCCGACAATGATCAACAGACTATTAACAATGATACCGATGGACTTAAGCCCCCACCCCTTCCCACATCTCGCTACGCGCCGTAAAAAAAATCTGTCAAAATTGATAAAGATGTCACAAGTTCTGGACAAATTTCAAGATTGCGCGCATGCAATATGCACACCGTATAGTATCGATTGGGACGTTAAAGCACGAGATGTACACGCGGGTTTTTTGAACTCACTCGGCATGCATGCAGTAGAGCGTGCATACCTTGTAATTTGTAAGCTGTCATTTGTCTGGTATAGCAAAGTAAACATCCACACGTACAGAATGTAAAAGGGACTTGTTTATAATGTTTCACTCAATGAAGTGGTTAATTTATTTTAAGATAATTATGCACAAGTGTATGAATTGTTATCAGTATAAATAAATCAATCGGTATACTACTAATCGGTACACAACAGCCAGTCTCTCTGACATTATATATAGCATGTATCGTCAATGAGTGATGTAACTGAAGTATTTCATTGCGTGTCTGTGAGATTAGCTTCTCGCCTTCTGCGATTCCTCCTCCCCAACACTCCTGTTTACTACTCACAGCCCGATCTCTCTGACAATCCACCTAGCATGTATATTAATAATCAATAAGTGAAGTGAATGAAGTATTTCATAGCTTGTCTAGAGATTGGCACTGTGTGTGTATGGGACTGCTGGCTCCTCAATTTTCCTCCTCCGGCTCCTCCCCCTCCTCCCCAAGCACCCGTTGATCAATTATTTGCTCCCAGTTAAAACTGAAATAGTTAAGACATTATTTTGTAGATGGTATGGAAAGAATATTTATTGTGCTTTGTAATGACACCAAATTGGTTATTTTATGACGAGAAATATAGAAATGGTGATAATATAAACATCATTAACAGTGTTAAAATGTCACACCTCCTCAAAATACGGGGTTCCAATTCGAGGCACACGACCTGTACAATGTATTTCGGCCTTCGGGTCGCGATTTTGTGCCAATAAAATCATATCATATCATATCATATATATTGTAAAAATGAAGAAGCCATTATTAACCTTACCCCTAACCTGGAGAAATAGTGTGTAATGGGCTATTCCATTTATTAATGGTACACCCCCTATAGAAGGCAAGCATTTTTTTACTGAAAATTTTGGGAATTCCCACTGCAAAATTGTGCTGCCTTCTATAGGGGTGTGACCAAAACTGCTTCAAAAATTGGGAATTCCCAGGTTGTTTTTTGTTTTTAAAATTGGGAATTCCCATGCCTTCTATAGGGGTGTGAGGCATGCAATTTATTTTTTGGGAATTCCCAGGCTGCTTTATGATTTAAAAATTGGGAATTCCCATGCCTTCTATAGGGGTGTGAGGAATGCAATTTATTTTTTGGGAATTCCCAGGCTGCTTTTTGATTTAAAAATTGGGAATTCCCATGCCTTCTATAGGGGTGTGAGGCATGCAATTTATTTTTTGGGAATTCCCAGGCTGCTTTTTGTTTTAAAAATTGGGAATTCCCATGCCTTCTATAGGGTGTGGTACTTTTTGGGTGTTGGTGGGGTGGGGAGGGGGGGGGGGGGTGGCACAGGATCAGAGTGCAGAGTTGAGAGGGTGGGGCTTATACATTGAAGTGGCAAGGATGTGTGGACAGGATTCGGGGTAATTGGTGAGGAACTTTAAGGCAAAACCACGGTGTAATTTGGTGAGGATAGTGCAAATCAGTGAGTGTGTGCAGGGGTGCGTTTGTTATCCTTATTTCTCTATAAGTTTTGATCAAAGTGGCGCATAATTTGCATGAAAGATAGAGGAAATAACGGGACGTGTGATTTTAAGTATAGAAAATGGTCAACAATTGGCTCAAAAAAACAGCAAAAAACCTGGCATCATTCTGTTATACCCTACACACCAACATCGGTAGTATGCGTCGTTCTTAAAAAGTATGCACTATGAATACCTCTGTGAAGGGTATAACAGAATTACTTCAAAAACCTCTCCAATTTTGCTCACAAATGCCACTAGACGTGCACGATATTGTGCGTTGCGCATACTATTGCGTAATCATACCGTGTGGTAACGCGTCTCGTACATGTTTGCGGAAGGGCTCACTGCCGCGGCATTACGCACTTCTACACATGGCGCATAAGCCACACGGGAAAAGTTATAGACCTGTTGGTTATGGGTTATGGTGTCATGTTGGGTGGGGGTAAAACCACGTAAAAATGGTTTAGAATAGGCATAGGGTTATCATGGTTATAGTGACGAGGTACAAGTAGCGGGTTAATAAAGCAACCTGATTTTTTAACTTTAAATTGGCGTGCCAAACAATCCAAGGGACCGAGGGTTAATGAAGAAGCCACAGGAAATGGTTTAGGAGGGTTATGATAATAAATAAATCTGGTTGGTGTGTGTGAGGGGGAGGGGGTGGGGTGTAGGGGATTTATGTGGTTCATGCAGTTTGACAGGTAGGGGTTAATTAAGTAGCCGCGGTAAATGGTTTTGGAGGGTTATGATTATAAATCAAACTGGTTTGGTTTGCGTGTGGGGTGTGTGGGGTGTGTGGGGTGGGGGTGTAGGGGGTTTATGTAGTTTCAGAGCCTAGGTAATGTGGCATAACCATAAAAATAATAATGACTAATATCGCCACAAATAGCCTCGGCATAAAATAAATTATTTAAAAACCTTGTTTTTTTACGTTCAAGAGCGTTTTATAAAGGGAAAACCACTTCAACCTTGTTCATAGTTCTCCAATAATGCCTACATGATATTTGGCATATTTATTTATAAAACAACCAACAAACAAGCAAAATACCAAATCAACAAAGATTCCTATCTCCAGTAATTATAGAATACCAGTGATACCATTCGCTATACGGTATATGTTACATAATATTGCTATCTTCAGTAGGTAGCAAACAAATTGAATGAATAACATGCTTTCTTCAGTATAACATGATCGCAATGTTATCTATAGATAGCAAATAAAATGGCTACTGTAATATTAGTGTATTTAATAGCAGCAAAATAATTCAAATCTTAACCTAAATCAACCCATGCATCAAGCTTGAAACTGGTTAGTTCATGCAGACACATACCTGATGCATATGGAACCAAAACAACTGAAACTTTAGTGCAAACCTTAAGGGTGGTGATTGTGAATATAAATTAAACAAAAGCTCTGGATTCCATTAAAAATATGATAGCTATGTGGTCAAATCATTCTCTGACTGTGGTGGAGACCAGTGGCGTAGCATTATAGGGCTCGGGGGCATGATTTCGGTGGGAAAAAAAGAAAGGGGAATGGCGAAAAAGGGAAGGAAGAAAAGAAAAAGGGGAAGGGTAGAGGAAAAGAAAGGGGAAGGAAGAAAAGAGAAAGGAAGAGAAAAGAAATTCGAAAGAAAATAAATGTTTATCATCAGTGGTTAGTTCGGATCGGGAATCGTTAGGCGCGGCCGGGGGGAGGGGGATCAGACGATAGCGTGGCCCGCCGCGCAAAATCATAGTTGCAAGACCCTCTGACCCTTGGTATCTTTCAAACGCATCGTTAACACGAAAAATGTGTCCCGGGATACGCCGTGGTGCAACTCACAAATTAAAATTAGTCTTCATCTACTGTACCAATGAGATATTATAAAATATTGTTGGAAAAAGTTATATATAAAAAGTATAATAGCGTCATATAATTTTAGTATGCCAGTTACTTTTTAGAACCCTAATGATGATGCCGAGATGGAGGTGTTTGTTTGTGTGCCAGTTAATATGCATTTAAACCTTTGATTTGTGTATATATTTGTGGGGTGTGCAATCCCTGAACAAGAGTTCATGCAATATATAATATTAAGGAAACATAGTGTGAAAGATTCCATGTTGATCTATCATGGATTTCATCTTGGGTCTGACACACAAATTAAAGGTTTTAATGAAGAACTGACACACAAGAACTTAGTGGCGTGCCCAGGGGGGGGGGGGGAGGAGTCGGGGGCTCGGTGGCCCCCCTGAAATAACCCCGTCGGTACACACGAGCCTCCGTCGGTACATTTCTGAATTTGACCATGAGTTTTGTTCTGCCGATTTTCAGGACAAGGTTACTCCTACACCCCCCCACACTTATCTTATCAAGATTTTAGTTGCTGACGGAGAAAAAATTGGGCAACTTTTACAAAAAAAATTGGAGTCTGTAATTTCTTTTGGTCAGTACATCATGGCTTTCGTCGGTACAACTACACTGATCCAAAAAAGAAACTTATAAAATTTTAACAGATCACCATAGGGTCAGTGCGCATTTCTTTTGTGTCATTGAAGCAAACAATTGGTTATTGACAGCCATTTGAAGCAATACATTGCAGTAATATTGTATCCAAATTTGGTACATTTTCATGCACAGAATTTTATTTGGTGATCTGTTAAAATTTTATAAGTTTCTTTTTTTTTATAAGTTTCTTTTTTGGCTCAGTGTATATCGTGGCCCCCTCCAAGAACTGACACACAAAAACAAACACATCTCCATACCCCTCCGCCCCAGTTATGTAAAGAGCATTTCATAGATTAAATTCCCAGAATTCAACAACAGAATTAGTCCATCTTCCACTTTGGGAAGAATGTTAAAAGAATGCAAACTGACATTGTTTGCCATTCCTTGGATTGGCTTACATTTTTAGTGAAAGTAAAAGTATAGACCAAATGGTCGATTAAAACAAATCTTTTGAATGAAAGCAAAAACAATTGATGATGATTTTCAATAAACACGCCAGATATTTTTGGTACGCCTTTACCAAAACGTGCCTGCTTTGTCTGACTCACCCTGTAATAATAACATGTATGTTTTTGTTGTGAATAAGACCCAGATTTATAATTCGATGCAATTTCACATTTCACAAGTTGTACCATCAGTTTTTAGTTTTACTGACAAAATAATAAGCTATGGGTTAGGCATAATCAGAATTTTCTCGAGCTTGAAATTTTAAAGTGATCTTCAGGTTATTCTTCAGAACAAAGATTGATATAACAAACTTGTTTTTGAGATTAAAAACATATATAGGCGTAGGGGCAAGAGACAAAGCTCTGTTTCCTAATTAGGCCTCATATGGTAAAGTTTGTTGGTAAAATGTTTCATTTTGCTGTGTCCCTGGGTTCCTATTCATAAATCCACTTCAGTGCCGCACACAATACAAATGATTTGTGCAGTGGCGTGAGTCTCGAATTCTGGGGGTATAACCCACAGAGAGCTCTGATGGGCCAATCAATTGGTTCACTGCAACTCAGAAAATAATCAAAAAATACAAGTAAACACAGTTGGGCAAGTAAAAAATACGGCAACTCATGACTTGCGAATCCCCCTGACTGGGAGATCAACTAAATGAGGTCAAAGGTCACATAGGGTCATGTCCCCCCCCCCCCACCCCCCCCCCCCCCCCCCGGTGTTCATGTTTCTTTTCTCCAAGTTTGAGGTCAATCGAACAACCTTTACGATTTGATCTCTGGGTGACCTTTGACCTCAGATGACCTCTAATTATTTTTTGACATGTTGTGCCAGGTTTGTGCAAGGATGGAACTGTGAAATTATGATATTTTGCCTGGAATGTTGGGAGCTTATTACCGATGGTCAATTTTGTTGAAAACAATAAAAACATGGGATGTATTTTTAATTATTTTTTGTTTCTCGTGGGACACTCTTTTGCAACGCCCTGTATCTTACACAAATTAAATCTTAAAGTTCGCAAGAAAACTGAGTATTGTAAGAAGTTGTACTTTTCACATTACATACAGTCCAAAAATGTTAGCATCATCATAATTTGCCTAAAACCTGGCTAGCTGGCCCGGTAACAAGCTGATTTTTGCAATTTAAAAAAAAACATACTAGGCCTACTCTGTGATAAATGGATAATAGCAAATGAAAAGAACTTTACAAATTACTTTTGATGGCTCTGAGTATCCGGGATTTTATGGCAGGTTGACATGGTTGGTTGACGTGCACAATTCCATGCCATTTTTGTCGTCATCATTCTATTGTTCTCTGTGTAAATAAGAGCATACACTGCAAAAACACCGGTGTTAAAAAAAACACCATTGGTGTTGTGAGAGGTCCACACCAAAAGAAATGAACACCGGTGTACCGGTGTTAAATTGTTGGTGTTATATCAACACCTTGTAGTGTCATTTTAACAACTGCAAGTGTGAAAAATAACACTGTAAGTGTTAATGTAACACTGTAAGTGTTAATGTAACACAAAGATAGTGTTAAAATAACACCAATTGGTGTGGACCTCTCAGAACACCGAACGGTGTTATTTTTAACACCGGTGTTTTTGCAGTGTATGTGACCAATTTTACAATGATTTAGTCAATTCTTTATAGGATGAGGAACTTTGTTGTTTGATGGATTAGGCCCCTTTGATTACCAGTGGGGCATCACAAGTGGGAGGAGAATTTCCCCTCGGTCACGATCCTCAGCCCTCCACCCGGGCCCCAGTTAAGCCTTCATTTTGTCCCCAAATAATCGAGAGAAAAACTTGGTCTGAAATGTTTAAATTCAGACCACTAAAAATTGAGCTAATTTGTATTGTATTGGGCTATTCCAGATAATAATGTCCCCCCCCCCCCCCCCCCCCCTAAAGAAAAGAGGACATCGGAATTCAAGACTTTTCCCCCACCAATTTTTCAATGGAATTCCATACCTTTTTGGCAGATGTTCTTGGAATTCCAGACTTTTTTACAATTTAGACCTCCCCCTATAGAGGACATCGGAATTCCAGACTTTTTTCCCCACCAATTCCATACTTTTTTAAAGTTTGATCTGGAATTCCTTACTTTTTTTAAAGTTTGATCTGGAATTCCATACTTTTTTTTAAAAGTTTGATCTGGATTTGTCCTCTATAGATGGGGGGGGGGGGGGGTCATTATTTGGGGTTCATTATTATCTGGAATATAGCCAATGTTGTCATCCTCGATTGCCTCCACACACACCTCTCTTATCACTCATGAGAAGGAAGACAGCGAGTGCTGGGAAATGGGTTTTTTAAAATTATTTTTATGGATTGTCAAAATGATGGGTTATAATAATAATAAACTAACCAAAAGTTTTTTTTGCATTTAATTATTTTTTAAATGACCAAAATGTGTGGAAGCACAAACCTAATTTTACATAAAGTGCACTTTAAGTTTTAGGCATGCATCAATTGCACTTAACAAAATACAACTTTGCAATGTAAAATATAAGTTATTATGCACCTACATGTATTCTGTCAAAAAATTGATGCATGAATAGTTTTTCCCAAATGTTTAAAATTCAGAATACAGTATTGACATTTTTTTCGATTTTTTTATGTAGGCCTATATACGAAAGTTATTCAATAAGTTCTACCTCCTCACTCATAACATCGCTAATTCGATCAAAGTCGGAGAGAAATTTTGGATTTTCGGAAAACTACCCTAAAGATTAACACATGGTGGTTTTTTCTCTCTCCGTATTGTTCGATTGGAGACAGCCAGATTTAAATAATGAAAATAGAAAAAATGAATGATTTCTGAATATAATACTGTATTATCATATTTTATAAATCAGATTGTAGGCAATATTAACCTTTGTGGGCTCTCAAACGGTATAATATCAATTTGAATGTTACGTCTTTTTACTTTATCATACTGGAATACTGCTATTCAGTCAAATTTTCATTGCTAAAAGTCAAGCCACAGTGATGCATCGAATGTTAAATCTTAACATGATAGTTACTTTTTGAGTTTTTCTTATATGCAACCGTTACAATAGTCAATCAGGTAGTCAGTGTAGAAAATTAGCATGATTCGAGTGACTTAAAATCTAGCCATTTAGTCCTGTGTATATTGAAGAAGTCTTGGTTCTATGACAATATTATGAAAAGAAAAGAACCTTTGCAGCGGTTCACTAGGGTAGTGTTAACATTAATGGCTGTCCAGGTCTGGGTCTGGTACCGTCTGGATAATTAGAGGGCATTTAAATGCCCAAGAAATCAGTCACTATAGTTATAGTCTGTTCAAGAGATATCTGTAATTTAGAACGGTTTTATTAAATTGGCCGATAGGTACGTTTAGTCTCTTAGGGGGGGGTAGCGATAGGTTTGTCCACAAAACCGGCAAAAAAAACCCGCATGGTGAAATACGCAAATCTACCGACGGAGGCTCGATTTTACCGACGCCAATATTCCAGGGGGGGGGGGGCCTGGACCCCCCCCCCCTGGGTACGCCACTGGGAAGCGCCCTCAATTACAAAAATATATGATAAAAACTGGGATTTGTATATTTTTACAATTATATTACATGTATGAACTTACACCTATAAAGATTAAGAAAAAACCAGCCCTCTTTATACAACATAACGTTGATTCAAAAATGCTGGTAGAGCCGCAACCAGCATTTTACATGTGTAAGGGTGGTATTCCAACATATTTAAAACATTGTATTAATCAAGTTTTGCTGTGTTTTGTTTTAGTAGAAACAACAATAATGGCAATTTTTAATGTTAATCTTGAATTCTGAAGTAAATTAATTAAAATTAAAAAAATTCAACATGACATTGTGTCCCTTTAAAGTGAGGGAGCGTGGTGAGCAGTGGATGGAGGACACTTTTTGGGTGGCGGGCGAAAGCCCGCCAACCTATTAGCATGGAATTGCGAAATGTTGCACATTTAGGTCTTTCTACATACATGGAGGCTGCCATTTTGTTTTTAGTATAATGGAAAATTGTCTAAATTATCTTTTATAAACAAATAAATTCTACTTCAACCGTAGTTTTACGTAAGAATATTAGCCATATCAAATTGAATATAATTATAATCGTAATTTAAAGAAATCGCAATGGAACATGGTCATAGTATTGGCATTTTTGATAGCGTCATTTTCATTGGTCCAAGTGTAACCAGTGCACAGTAACTGTAGGCCTATATTAAAGGTAGATGTTCCGATTTTCAACTTGAAGTTTTCTATTCTACATGAAAGGTCATCCTTAAAAAAGTCGTGTTCCAAAGTTTGAGTTGCATAATAATATGGTTCTTATTTTAGACGCACAAGATGCTGTGAACTGTACCCAATGAGTAGTACACAAACTACATCGGTGGTTACCACCACTTCGCGGTAATTCGACGTTATTTCATCGATTTCTCCGTAATTATACCGATTTAGGCTGTCAAATTTTAGTATGATGATGAGAAAAATACGAGCTTTCATATGATATGAAAATCTCCGTATGTTTGAAATAATTCTGTGTTACGAAAATGTGATCAGGTCATCTACCTTTAATGAAGGTCAAAATATAAGTTGTAGAGTAAACAACAAATGTCTGGCCAGGGGTTGGGGTCAAGGTTTATCTTGGACAATCAGTACTACCTATCTATGTACACTGCATGCAACACAGTACTGAGTAGATCTAAATTTAGATCCTCGGTTACCCCAATCATGAAGCTAGCATACCCCATCTCTGACTGTCCCAATCCAGTGTCCATCGATTGAGTGGAGCGACCGGACAACTCTAGGCTATCCAATGAATGGCTATACACAGTGCAGTGTGGTGTACTAACAGTTACAGTATGATCTGTGTCAATGTGATTGATAAACGTAAGGCTGGTCTATGTTGTGGTCAGGTGGATGTATTCTTTACATCTAAAAGTACTGAGAAGCAGCACACTTGGTAGCATCAATTCCTACACTCTAAGAAATTAAAGAACCCTTTTTTGTCCTCTATTTAGAACCCTAAATGGTTCTAGTGAGTAGAACCAAAATTGGGTCTTCAGACACCTTACAGAACCATTTTTGGTCTCTTTAGAACCTTTATTGGTTCTCCAAATGGTTCTCAAATTGTCAAGCACCTTTTTCAAAGGTTCAAGAGATAGGTTCCTCATAGAACCTTCAAAAAAGGTTCTTTCTTTCAAAATTAAAAACCCTTTTGAGAACCTTTTATGGTTCTATAACGACTAAAAATGGTTCTGCAAGGTATCTGAAGAGCCATTTTTGGTTCCATTCAAGAACCATTGAGGGTTCTAAATAGAGGACAGACTTAAAACTATTTTTTCTGAGAGTGCACAGCCAGGGGTCTATTTATGAGTGTTAACAGTAAAGAAAGATATCAAATTAATTGAATAAATATGACATATTTAAAACCTAAATTGAATGTAAAATGTATTCATTTCTATATTTCTATAGGCCTATTTATTTATTTACTATTTTATATATTATTATTTATTTACATAATTATTCATTTATTTATTTAATCATTTTTTGTCTCGCCTGATGTAATCAGAAAGAGACTATGTTATCACTATTTCTGTCCGGCGTCCGGCGTCCGCCGTATGCCGTCCGCCGTATGCCGTGTGCTAAGAAATACCTTTGTGACGCGATATCTGGAGATCCGTAAGGCCTATTGTGATGGGACTTGGTGGAGGGAAGGGGGGTGGTGCGTTCTGTTGCTGATTGATTTTTCAAGGTCATCGGGGGTCATACAAGGTCATTGGGGTCAAATATGCTTAACACTTTTGAGACGCGTTGTGACGCGATATCTAGAGATCCGTAAGGCCTATTTTGATGGGACTTGATGTCAGGGAAGGGGGTGGGGTGTTCTTTTGCTGATTAGATTTTCAAGGTCATTGGAGGTCATTCAAGGTCATCGGGGTCAAATAAGATCCGTAAGGCCGATCTTGATGGGATTTGGTGGAGGGAAGGGGGATGGTGTGTTCTTTTTGTTCTTAATTTTTCGGGGTCATCAGGGGTCAAATATGGGGTCAAATAGATCAGTAAGGCCTATCTTGATGGGATTTGGTGGAGGGAAGGGGGGCGGGTGTTCTTTTTGTTGATTAATTTTTCGGGGTCATCGGGGGTCAAATATGGGGTCAAATAGATCAGTAAGGCCTATCTTGATGGGATTTGGTGGAAGGAAGAGGGATGGTGTGTTCTTTTTGTTGATTAATTTTTCGGGGTCATTGGGGGTCAAATATGGGGTCAAATAGATCAGTAAGGCCTATCTTGATGGGATTTGGTGGAGGGAAGGGGGGTGGTGTGTTCTTTTTGTTGATTAATTTTTCAGGGTCATTGGGGGTCAAATATGGGGTCAAATAGATCAGTAAGGCCTTTCTTGATGGGATTTGGTGGAGGGAAGGGGGGTGGTGTGTTCTTTTTGTTGATTAATTTTTCGGGGTCATCGGGGGTCAAATATGGGGTCAAATAGATCAGTAAGGCCTATCTTGATGGGATTTGGTGGAGGGAAGGGGGGTGGTGTGTTCTTTTTGTTGATTAATTTTTCAGGGTCATTGGGGGTCAAATATGGGGTCAAATAGATCAGTAAGGCCTTTCTTGATGGGATTTGGTGGAGGGAAGGGGGGTGGTGTGTTCTTTTTGTTGATTAATTTTTCGGGGTCATCGGGGGTCAAATATGGGGTCAAATAGATCAGTAAGGCCTATCTTGATGGGATTTGGTGGACGGAAGAGGGATGGGGTGTTCTTTTTGTTAATTATTTTTTCGGGGTCATCGGGGGTCAAATATGGGGTCAAATAGATCAGTAAGGCCTATCTTGATGGGATTTGGTGGACGGAAGGGGGGTGGTGTGTTCTTTTTGTTGATTAATTTTTCGGGGTCATCGGGGGTCAAATATGGGGTCAAATAGATCAGTAAGGCCTATCTTGATTGGATTTGGTGGAGGGAAGGGGTGGTGTATTCTTTTTGCTGATTAAATTTTCAAGGTCATCGGAGGTCATTCAAGGTCATCTGGGTCAAATAAGATCCGTAAGGCCTATCTTGATGGGATTTGGTGGACGGAAGAGGGATGGTGTGTTCCTTTTTGTTGATTAATTTGTCGAGGTCATCAGAGGTCATCTGGGGTCAAATAAGATCCGTAAGGCCTATCTTGATGTGATTTGGTGGAGGGAAGGGGGTTGGTGTGTTCTTTTTGCTGATTAAATTTTCAAGGTCATCAGAGGTCATCTGGGGTCAAATAAGATCTGTAAGGCCTATCTTGATGTGATTTGGTGTAGGGAAGGGGGTTGGTGTGTTCATTTTGTTGATTAAATTTTTCAAGGTATTACATCCCTTGCATTAACTACAATGCATACCTCTGTGACAGTGCTACATTGTATCATATGTTTCATCATCATTTCTTTCAAGTCACTTTTGATGAACAGGCGAGACGCGCCGTTCGAGAACCGCCTTGTATTTATTAATGTTTTCTCATATGTTTATTTGTTTTAATTTGTTTATTTTAAAAGTAATTTTTAATTTCCCCTCCAGCTCCGTCTGAATAGGGATGACTGATGTGTGTGCCAGTGCATGTGCACATAAAATTGGGGTGGGTGAGATTTAAAAAAGTGATCGTATATTTAAACATTGATTTCTTTGCGAAGAAGGCAATATTCTGTGTAAAGTGAAGTATGGATCATCAATGAGTCTGAAATAAGTCTATGAAACTAATTTCTTGACAAATGACATTTTGACAAGGCTATACTGTAAAACGGGGTGAATACGGGACAACAATGGGAACAGTTTTTGAAATCTCAAATTTTTGTATTGATTGTACTATTTTCTTTAGCCAAATGTGGAAAGAGCAATATAGTGGTTCAGTGGATGTGAATGAACCAAATGTAGCCGAGCCTAGGGTATCAAAAATAAAGATGTCCTTTTATAAGATATACATACTCTTTGACATTGGTAAGAAATTCTGAAAGCAGTTTTCATTTCAAGCTTTTTTGCATTTTATCGAAAATTTTCTAATATTTGGGGTCAATAAGTTTATTTTTAGTACAGTCATTTTCACATTGCATGACATATAAAATCTCAGGCTCCATATTTATAGAAAAGATGAAAATTTGATACTGAATTGATACTATAGAATTTCTTCGAATTAAGCTTTAAATTCTATGATATCAATTCAGTATCAAATTTTCATAATTCTTTACCTATGAGTCATTTTAGTCTCAGGTAGAATTTCCATACCCATCACATTATTTCAAATTTTTATAGTGGCAGTTCAAAGGCATAAATATGGGTGGATATGATTATAAAAATCTACAACATAGAGACTAGTGCTGAAACTGTCCCTATCCACCACGTTTTACGGTTCACCTAAGGGACCGTTCATTCTGAAAATGCACCCAATTTATTGTGCACTCACAGATATTCAAAACCAGCGGTTTTGCTCAGTGTACATGTAAACATGCATCCACAACAAAGAAAACTTTTAATATGTGTACCCATAGACCAAGGCATTACACAGACCATGCATAGACGTTGAATATACCATACAGTACACACTGCATGCTGTGAGTATTATAGTGCATAGTCAATTAACATGTTTACTTGATTACATAACAGACTGGTGTAACATTACAACACACCCTGCATAGTAGCCTACCCTGCACACAGTGGCATGGCTAATACTCATACCTGTAAAACAACTTATTAAAATTTCGCTAGCAATAATTTCGTTATTAAAGCGATCCGATTCGCCAAATTAAATTGCTACCAGTTTAATATATTATTTATAATGGTTATAATCATAATAGGAAGGTGTTACAAACTAGCGAAATTAAATTGCCGCAAATAGTTGACTAAATGCTAATTCGCAAAATTAAGTTGCTGTGAAATTAAGTTGTTTTATAATAGACTTATTAGATGCACTAGTCGCACTTCCAGTATTTATATAGTATTTATATTATTCAATAGCACAAATGTTCATGTGCATTTATTTATATTTACACTTTGTATTTCTTGATTGACAATTTAATTATCAGGTTTGACATACTTTCTCTTCAACAAACAATTAGGTATTAAGTATTACCATGAAAGTAACAGGTCTGTTACTTTCATGGAAACAGAAATGAATCAAATCACGAAAATAGCTTACTGCAAAAATATACTTGTAAATATATGGACAATATGAGACTAATTGATAATTTAATAATTGTTCACTGGGCTTGGTTTTTGTTTTGTATAGGGGAACAATAAAGTCATGTTTTGTGTGCACTTTATAGGCATGTAGGCCTACATGAAGTGAATACAAAAGTAAAATTTAAAAAAAAAACCCACCAGGGATCGATCAATCAAGAACAAAAATTGAACTGTGAGGTATAAAAAAATCAACCTACTAATATTTTTATGAGCATGATCGATGAGAACCAGGGTAAGGCGACAACAAAACACCCAACCTGTTGTATTGTGGGCCGGACCTCTAGGGGTGGTCGGGGCTTAAACAATTTCCTTTTTTTAAAATTCAAAATGGTTTCAAAAAAACTTCCCGGTCAGTTGAACAGGTTTTGCTTAATTTATATCCAATTTCAATTGGGGGGGGGGGGGGGGGTGGGGGTGCGGTCAGTTGGGGGAATCGAATCCAAATAAGTATAAAGATGGCAGAATTTCGCACGCTACACGCGCATATGCACAGGACTACATTTCAGAAGCCCATATAAAACCAAAAATGTATAAATTATGACCAGATTCGCTATAAATATCAAAATGTGACAATTTTCTTTTTGATTTTCCATGCCTCCTGAGGAACATGGCCTTTTTGTCCAAAACTCTTTTTATTTTTGGGAATTCGCATGCCTATGCCTTCTATACCTTCGAGAGGAATATATGGACTTTTTTCTTGGGAATTCCCACAGCCAAAATGTGATGATTTGTTGGGAATTCCCATGCCTTCTATACCTTCAAGAGGAATATGGATTATTTTTTTGGGAATTCCCACGGCCAAAATGTGATGATTTGTTGGGAATTCCCATGCCTTCTATACCTTCAAGAGGAATATGGATTATTTTTTTGGGAATTCCCACGGCCAAAATTTGATGATTTTTTGGGAATTCCCATGCCTTCTATACCTTCAAGAAGAATATGGATTTTTTTTTGGGAATTCCCACGGCCAAAATTTGATGATTTTTTGGGAATTCCCATGCCTTCTATACCCTCAAGAGGAATATGGAATTTTTTTTTGGGAATTCCCAAGGCCAAAATGTGATGATTTTTTGGGAATTCCCATGCCTTCTATACCTTCGAGAGGAATATGGAATTATTTTTTGGGAATTCCCACGCTCAAAAAGTGTCAAATATTTTGGGATTCCCATGCCTTCTATAGGGGGTGTACCATTAATAAATGGAATAGCCCAATGTGACATAGCAGATTAAAAAAAGTAAAATTATCTGTAACGGATATTCTTTTCGGATAGTTTAAAGGCTAATAAGAAATGTAATGATGTGAGATACTTTAATAAGATAATCTCTGTGGCCAAAATGTGCATTAGCAAATTTGAATGGGGAAAGCATCCAAATGCTGTTGCCCTGTTATCGCATGAGCTCAGAGTTAGACTATTCTATAATATAATGAACAAAACTTATTGTTTTACTTTATTATGAATACGACACTTGGGGAGCGTTCATGCATACTTTGGTGGAGGGGGGGGGAGGGGGGGTGCTGGAATACATTCAATTTTATGACAATACACAATTTCATGACAATACACAATTTCATGACAATACACAATTCCAAAAAAATCAAAGTGTGTTCAACGGTTGATATATTGTATCACAGATGGTGGTTCCTAGTTTTGAATACGATTTATTCCGTCAAAATAAACAGTCGGGTTCCAAAGCGTCGGCAATAACTATTTTCCTTTCATCTTCAAGCTCCCGAAAGTGAGATTCAAAAATATTAAGTGTCGTGTGAGTGCTTACTCGCTCCAGATTCTTCACCCTTTGCCCTCCAAGCTGTGTTCATGTGCAAAATTGAATATTATGTACCAGTATAATTATACTGATAAAATTGAGAATAATGAATTCCATAGAAAATCACAGCAAAGGTCCTAATGTAAACGGTATAACTTTCACTATGTTTCTTGACCTTGACAATGCTTGACAACAGGTCAAAGAACGATATATCCAGAGAAATGTTCAACAGGGGTGGGGGTCAAAACAGTTTCGAGTCCAGTATAGTAAGTATTAAGAGGGGGGGTCAAAAAAAGTGTTTGGCATAGCGAGAGGGGGTCAAAAAAGTGTTTGGCATAGCGAGAGGGGGTCAAAAAAGTGTTTGGCATAGCGAGAGGGGGTCAAAACAGTTTTGATGTACCAAAAATAAAATGTTCCAGCACCTCCCACCAAAGTATGCATGAACGCTCCCTAAGTGTCGTATTCATAATAAAGTAAAACAATAAGTTTTGTTCATTATATTATAGAATAGTCTAACTCTGAGCTCATGCGATAACAGGGCAACAACATTTGGATGCTTTCCGTATTCAAATTTGCTAATGCACATTTTGGCCACAGATATTATATTATTAAAGTATCTCACATCATTACATTTCTTATTAGCCTTTAAACTATCTGAAAAGAATATACTTTTTTTTAATCTGCTATGTCACATTACACACTATTTCTCCAGGTTAGGGGAAGGGTTAATAATGGCTTCTTCATTTTTACAATATATATGATATGATATGATATGATATGATTTTATTGGCACAAAATCGCGAGTCTGAGCTCATACGATAACAAGGCAACAACATTTGGATGCTTTCCGTATTTCAATTTGCTAATGCACATTTTGGCCACAGAGATTATCTTGCTAAGTATCTCACATCATTACATTTCTTATTAGCCTTTAAACTATCCGAAAAGAATATCCGTAGTAACAGATAATTTTACTTTTTTTTTAAATCTGCTATGTCACATTGCACACTATTTCTCCAGGTTAGGGGTAAGGTTAATAATGGCTTCTTCATTTTTACAATATGAGGACAAAGCTTGCAGCAATTGGAATTTCACGCAGCAATGATGAATAGTATGCAAAAATATCAAATTAACAAATAATAAGGGCCTCCTTTGCCGATTTAAACAATGGTCCGGGCGGTGTACTTGTCACTTGTGACTGTTGTATTGCACTATAAATAAATCACAAATCTCATACAGATCTTTAATAATAATTTTTCTATAAACTGTCTAATAAATCTATATGCATTCTCTACTGAATCTATATGGACGCTCTGCTGAATCTATATGGACTCCCTGCTGAATCTATATGGACTCACTTTCTGCTGAATCTATATGGACTCTCTGCTGAATCTATATGGACTCTCTGCTGAATCTATGGAATCACTCTCTGGCAGCTCTGCTGAATCTATATGGACGCTCTGCTGAATCTATATGGACTCTCTGCTGAATCTATATGGACTCACTCTCTGCTGAATCTATTTAAACTCACTCTCTCCTGAATCTATATGGACTCACTCTCTGCTGAATCTATATGGACTCTCTGCTTAATCTATATGGACTCATGCTGAATCTATATGGACTCACTTTCTGCTGAATCTATATGGACTCTCTGCTGAATCTATATATAGACTCTCTGCTGAATCTATATATGGAATCACTCTGTGGCAGCTCTGCTGAATCTATATGGACGCTCTGCTGAATCTATATGGACTCACTCTCTGCTGAATTTATATGGACTCACTCTCTGCTGAATCTATTTAGACTCACTCTCTCCTGAATCTATATGGACTCACTCTCTGCTGAATCTATATGGACTCACTCTCTGCTGAATCTATATGGACTCACTCTCTGGAAGCTCTGCTGAAACTATATGGACTCTCTGCTGAATCTATATGGACTCTCTGCTTAATCTATATGGACTGGATGGACACAATCATAACTTCAAGACTATAGACGTTTTTCGTAATTGGCGATTTCATGTCAAAGAGGGAGACATACTCGATGTCACGCCGACAAACATACAATCTCGTACTTTTACTGCAATATAATGAACTGTGAACTTCTACATTTTCCTAGATAGTGTCGGTTACCGTCAACATTTCATTTCAAACTAGTGGAATAGATCGTTTAAACGTTCAAGTTTATTTCACGAATATCATAAGGTCAAATATTGAACAGCTCAGAAGTATGAAGAATGTTTATGATTAGTGCAAAGTTCACCGCATTAGAAAAACTACATTACTCTCGTCTTGGCTACATAACTAGCCTCGTTTTCGGAGCACTATTTGCTCTGAGCATGCTCAGTTGGATAGCACGGCCCTCTTTTGACGTAAGTGCGCGCGCCAATTACAAAACGTCTATTCACTTGATTTGATTTTTATGAATGAGGTACGTCGGAGAAGGATTTTGCTCATTTAATAGTAGGGTCATGATCTTGGATTCCGTGACTCTTTTCTTCCTACCTTTGTTTCTTGGTGAATTTGTCAAATAGAACCATTTTAAAAGAAAATGAGCTCCTATGATCCTCTCAAATATGACGGGAAAAATGGCCGCCATACAGGGGGCCCCAAAATTCAAATGGCTTCAATTAAGCTAAACAGCATACCAAATTGTTTGGCTGCGCTTAAGGATTCCGAAAATGTATAGTTTACCACAAAAGATCAAAATCATGGTTGTAAATTGCCGTTGTCTCAAAGGTGAACTTAAAAAGCATGATATTCTGGATTTAATTAAAACACACAAACCTGATGTTATTTGTGGCCAGGAAAGTCATATAGATAGTTCCATAAAAACAGCAGAGATCTTCCCCGATGAATATAACGTTTCTCGGAAAGATAGAGATACTCACGGGGTGGTGTGTTTGTTGCCATTACAAAGAAATTTATTTCTACCACTGAATATTCCTTTGACACCAAGTGTGAGATAATGTGGTGTAAGATCACAATTGCAGGCACAAAACCCTTGTATATTGCTTCATATTATCGACCAACCAATAACAAACCCTAACCAATCCACCAACTGCAGTTATCTATAGGCAAGATATCCAAGAATGGCACCTTGCCTAATATCATACTGGCTGGTGATTTCAATTTACCTGATATAGACTGGACGTCTTGTCTTACACCATTAAGCCCATTCCCCAGTATGGATATGAAGTTAACCGAGCTTTGTTGGAAACTGCTGAAGAGCTTGGATTAACCCAAAAGGTTCATAAACCCACCCGCTTAAATAATATCCTTGACCTTCTTTTTACCACCAACCCAGACCTAGTAGAGAATGTTGAGGTATGCCCCGGCATGAGCGATCACAGAGTAGTAACTGCTGAGATCAATATCAAAGCAAAGCGCAACATACAGCCTAAACGTAAAGTGTTTGTGTGTAAGAAAATGAATACGGAAGGCTTGAAGAGTGATGTTCGAGTTCTGCAACAAAGCTTTCGTTCTATCAAAGAACGCTTTGTTAACGAAAACTGGTCATACCTTACCAATAAGATCAATAAAATGGTGGAAAAACATGTTCCCCAAAACCCATCAAGCAGCGTTTGGGATGTTCCGTGGTTAACGCCTTGTATAAAGAGGCTTATCCGCAAAAAACATCGAGTACACACAACGCATACAAAACATATAGATCAGATAACCTGTGGACCAAGTTCAAAAACTTGAGAAAAAGTGTACGACAACAGATGCAAAAGTCAAAAAGTGAATATCTAAGAGGGCTAGTTGATGTCTCCTCCCGTTCTGGTACCGCAACTATTGGGAAAAGATTCTGGTCCCACGTCAAAAATATCAGGCGTGACAGTTGTGGAGTTGCAACACTCAACGTAGAGGGGGTTGAAATATTAAGTAGCACAACCGAAGACCTTCAAGAAATACCAAAAATGGAAGGCGATATAATAAATAAATGACCAGCTTATAGACACAGAGGGAGTGAGAAAACTTTTTGAAAAAGTAAACCCTCGTAAAGCCCGTGGGCCTGATGGAGTATCATCTCATATACTCAAAGAGTTAAGTCAAGAACTGGCTCCAATAATCAGGCACATATGCAATCAATCTCTTGAAACAGGTGAAATACCGAGTGACTGGCTAAGTGCTAATATCACAGCAATATTTAAGAAGGGACCAAAAAATAATCCAGCTAATTATAGGCCAGTGTCCCTTACCTCGGTAACATATAAACTCATGGAGCATATTCTCTTCCGTCATATTATAATGTGTCATATGGAACAATATAACATCTTATCACACTTTCAACATGGCTTCAGGTCAAAACACAGTTGAGAGTCCCAGTTAATCATTACTATAGAAGACCTGGCCCGAAATCTTGACCATAACCTCCAAACAGACCTCCAAATACTCGATTTTCAAAAAGCATTTTATACCGCGCCACATCAACGACTACTTTGTAAGTTAGACCATTATGGAATAAGAGGACGTAAGATCTGCTGGATCTGGATAAAAAAATTGGTTAACATCCCGAACCCAACAAGTTGTTGTTGACGGCAAATCAGCTTGCCCGGCTCAAGTTATATCTGGAGTCCCTCAAGGGACGGTATTAGGTCCATTAATGTTTCTGATATATATCAACGATATTGCTTCTCACACATTCGTCTTTAGGTGTTTTTTCTCCGTCAAATGTGTTGCGGTTTGACCAGCAAGCTACACAAACTTTTTACGTAGCTCAAAATGTGAAATCATATCCAAAAAAACACAAATAGGGACACATCTTATGGTGTCTGTCATTTTTTAGGCTAAATTGTAGTCATTTTTTTCTTCGTCAAATCTGTTGCGGTTTGACCGGCTAGCTTACACAGACTTTATGTGTAGCTCAAAATGTGAAATCATATCCAAAAGAACAAATAGGGACACATTTTATCATGGTGTCCGGCATTTTTTTCTCCATCAAATGTGTTGCGGTTTGACCGGTTAGCTACACAGACTGTGTACGTAGCTCAAAATGTGAAATCATATCCAAAAGAACAAATAGGGACACATTTTATGGTGTCCGGCATTTTTTTGGCTATATTACCGGCAATTTTTTCTCCATCAAATGTGTTGCGGTTTGACTACACAGACTGTGTACGTAGCTCAAAATGTGAAATCATATCAAAAAAATCAAATTGAGACACATTTTATGGTGTCTGTCATTATTTTGTTAGGCTAATTTGCTAATATGGAAGAGATGGCGGAACTCCTGAAGAAAGTCAAGGTGGAGAGTGAGCAGCTTGGCCTACGTCTAAATGTCAGCAAGACCAAGATCATGTCCATAGGCACAGATGGTGTTGGAGAGCCTCTCATAATTGATGGTAATGAGGTGGAATCGGTCTCGAAATTCAACTTCCTTGGATCCCTGATCACCAAAGAGGGTGGTTGCAGCCAAGAGATTAGACACCGTTTAGCAATGGCCAGATCAGCAATGATCAACCTAAGCAAGATCTGGGCTGACAGAGGAATAACCAGAGCAACAAAAACCAGGCTAGTCCAAGCCCTTGTATTTCCAATTGCCATGTATGCATGTGAGACGTGGACCCTAACCAAAGCTGACAAAAACAGAATAGCTGCTTTCGAGATGTGGTGTTGGAGGCGTATGCTTCGTATCGTATGGACAATGAGAAGGACCAATGCCAGTATTATTGAAGAAATAGGGGTGTCTAAACGACTTCTTCATGCTATCAACACCCAAATGCTGAGCTACTTTGGCCATATCTCACGTCGCAAGGGTAACAACTAGAGAAGATGATCATGCAAGGCATGATTGAAGGGAAGCGCAAGAGAGGCAGACCTCGTTCCCGGTGGATTGACCAAATAAAATTGATTACTGGACACCCTCTCCGTGATTATTACTCCTTTGCTGAAAATCGTTATCTGTGGCGTAGTATCTGTAAGGTCACGAGCTGTCAGTCATGACAGGACCGAACCAACCAACCAATTTGCCGGCAATTGTTTTCGTCTGTCAAATATGTTGCGGTTCGACCGGTTAGCTAAACAAGACTTAAAGGTAGATGTTCCGATTGCTGGCCCGATTTTCAACTTGATGTTTTCTATTTTATATGAAAGGTCATCCTTAAAAGTGTCGCATTCCAATGTTTGAGTTGCATAACTCCAACGGTTCTATTTTTAGCAACACAAGGTCACAAAACATTTGCCCATTGAGTCATACACAAACTGATTAGTGGTTAACCACCTTTGGCAGTTATAATTCACCACATTTGTGATGTGATCTGTGAAAACCCGTCTGATGTCGCAAAATGTGAACTAGGGATTATGGGTAATTTTTAAAAAAATAAAAAAATAAAAAATAAAAAAACTTTTTGTTTTTTTTAGATTTTTTTAAAGAAATTAGTTTCCAATACTTTGTATCATCATCTTTCATAAAATTTCACCTTCAAAAACTCACTTTTATTATTAACCTTATAATGTTATTATATTGAATTATGTGTCTTTTTTGGCCTGTTTTCATGATTTCTTGTTTTGTAGCTTTTGATGACATCACAATCATCATTCACTCATAACTTTTTTGTAGTGATCGTAGAAAAATGATCAAAACAGTTCTGTAATCAGCACAGTTTTAGCTTTCTTATGATATAAATATCTCCAATATGAAAAATGCCACCATGTGGCGGGTTTTTACAGATCGCATCACATTTTAGCCTATAATATCTAAATGGAACATTTCTGGCCCCTAAGATTTTACAGACATAATGAGAAAAATATGGGGATTCTTCTGATATCAAAATATCTTGATGTGAAAAAAAAATCATAACCCCAAAAAGTGATTGTAACATACACCTTTAATACGTAGCTCAAAATGTAAAATCATATCCAAAAATCAAATCGGGTGACATTTTATGGTGTCCGGCACTTTTTAGGCTAAATTGCCGGCAATTGTGTTCTCCATCAAATGTGTTGTGGTTTAACCGGTTAGCTACACAGACTTTATTAGTAGCTCAAAATGTGAAATCATATTCAAAAACCAAATCGTGGCACATTTTAATGTATCCGTACTTTTTTAGCCAAATAGAAATTTAAATCAGCAGCGAAAAAATCCTTGCGATTTCAATGCTAACATTTGGGCTGGGATTTTTGTGAATTCTTAATCGCGGGACCGTTTTAATTCTCGGGCGGGGATTCCCGAAATGTCTATAAACATTTGATTCTGAAAATTATCCATCATTTCAGTAATAATAAAAAAACAATAATAAAAATAACCTTACTTGAAAAAGCACCTTAAGTCGGCCGAGTGCACCAATGACGGGTAACTTAATAGGGAGGTAAGCTACCTCCCTAGTAGTTATGCTCTAACTGTAGCATAACTTACTAACGATGTAATTCTTCGAGGATAACTGGCGAATAACACCAGAATAGCAACTAGCGAGGTAAATATCCACATTAATCAGCATCGTCCCCTTACAAAATTAATTGGCGCATATGCCAAGTGTTAAACTATAGTTTACTGTAAAATTCTGGCGTGAATGGTCCTCCGTAATATTAAAAACGTGTCGTCACTCGCTAGGTCATAGGTGAGTGTAAATCAAGAATCACGTGGAGTCGGCCTGCGATCAAATGATGCCATTTTTATGGCCAAAAATTCGAAGTTTGTTTACCGCTTTTTCAAAAATAAGAACTATCATGACATTAGGGAGTGTTCATAAATACTTTGGTGGGGGGGGGTTGGAAACAATTGAGCCATGGACATCTTTTTTTTTTGGACCCCCCCCCCCCCCAAATAGGGTGGGGTTTTTTCTTG
Source organism: Ophiura sarsii (assembly GCA_035610835.1). Taxonomy (NCBI): domain Eukaryota; kingdom Metazoa; phylum Echinodermata; class Ophiuroidea; order Amphilepidida; family Ophiuridae; genus Ophiura; species Ophiura sarsii. The sequence goes on along the minus strand of CM069445.1, from coordinate 27,278,873 downwards.
ACCCCCCCTTTCAAGAACCTTTTTTTGTGTTGACCCCCCCCCCCGTCTGTTCATGTTATATAACAGAAACAATAACAACATTCTATATAAACCTATAGACATAGTCACAATCACTTTTATTATGGTAGGTGGGTTATATCAAACTATTTATTAAAGATATATAATATAACACAATTGAAAAGTCAAACAAAATCAGTGTAGGTCTTCTTCTTTATAATCCTGCCCGACACTCGTGATCGCTGTGGTACATGTATGTCCTCCTCTTCTTTATCTGCATCCTCTTCATCTTCAAATGTTTTAGGCTCCAGTGGCGTAGCTATATAGGTTATTGATATTGGGGGGGGGCGGGAAATAAAATGAACCAACAAGATTGTTATGAGTCAAGATACGCGCGCGTAGCGCGCGAAATTTTTTGACTTTACACCTATTTTTGTCACGATTGAGATACATTTTGGCTGTAAACAATACCAACCTTTTTTTTGGACCCCCCCCCCTATACAAGCACTTTTTTCCCTGACCCCCCCTTTTAAGAACCTTTTTTTTGGTTGGCCCCCCCCCCTCATATTTTCCAACCCCCCCCCCCCCCCCCCCCCCCACCAAAGTATTTATGAACACTCCCTTACAAACATATTTTGGGCGAGGGGCACATACAAACATTGCACCAAAAAGCACAATTATAATGACAAACACAAGCACCCGATGGAAACAATTATATACAATTATAACACATCTCTTAAGACAAATACTTCCGTGGCGTGGACACCTTGTTCTTCGCTTGTTAATCGCGGAACCCGGTTCGATTCCCAGACCACGCACGGCACGATATGCATTTTTACTTCGTTCTTCTAGTTCTACCTTTCCACTCACAATAATGTTGAAACTTGGCTATAAAATTAATAAAAACAGTTTATTTATTTTGTTATTATTTAAGATCCTTGGACAATTAGTACATTTTGGTCAAAATATGACCCAAAGTCGGTGCGATTAGTGTTTGAATGGGCAAAAGGAGTTGATCTAAATTTTGCCAAACGTAACAAAATCACCAAATTGCATGAATGGATTTTCAAAAATATAAAAATATTTCAGCTTATGAGGGGTCACATTCCACTTCAAATAGTGGGCATACAAGCGCAATTGGTCCTTCAGCATCAGCGAATCATCCCCTCCAATGTTCACAACAAATTTACGCTACTGCTAGAATCGACTGACTTGTGGCATAAAACGTTATGCCCCAACTTACTCTTGGGTCCGGTCAGGTATAACATTAAGCGTAAATTACCCGCCAGTTACTAGTCTACTAACTTACCCCGCATTGGCGCTCTCAACATTTTGGGTTACGCCTCAGTTACTAGCGAGGTAGCGCTATTCTTCAGCTACCCGTCATTGGTGCACTCGCAGTGGACACTGGCTAGAGCGGGAGAGGTTCCCCATGTAACACGCAGGAAGAGTGCGGAAAACTGCACAAAATTGTCATTTTTGTAAAACAAGGTAGCTCTTACTACGCTTCTATCCCGCTTTTAACATGTTCAAGGCGCTCTTATTACGTCCCTTAGGGAGTGTTCATAAATACTTTGGTGGGGGGGTTGGAAAATATGAGGGGGGGGGCCAACCAAAAAAAAGGTTCTTAAAAGGGGGGGTCAGGGAAAAAAGTGCTTGTATAGGGGGGGGTCCAAAAAAAAGGTTGGTATTGTTTACAGCCAAAATGTATCTCAATCGTGACAAAAATAGGTGTAAAGTCAAAAAAATTCGCGCGCTACGCGCGCGTATCTTGACTCATAACAATCTTGTTGGTTCATTTTATTTCCCGCCCCCCCCCCAATATCAATAACCTATATAGCTACGCCACTGGAGCCTAAAACATTTGAAGATGAAGAGGATGCAGATAAAGAAGAGGAGGACATACATGTACCACAGCGATCACGAGTGTCGGGCAGGATTATAAAGAAGAAGACCTACACTGATTTTGTTTGACTTTTCAATTGTGTTATATTATATATATTTAATAAATAGTTTGATATAACCCACCTACCATAATAAAAGTGATTGTGACTATGTCTATAGGTTTATATAGAATGTTGTTATTGTTTCTGTTATATAACATGAACAGACGGGGGGGGGGGGGGGGGGGTCAACACAAAAAAAGGTTCTTGAAAGGGGGGGTCAAGAAAAAACCCCACCCTATTTGGGGGGGTCCAAAAAAAAAAAGATGTCCATGGCTCAATTGTTTCCAACCCCCCCCCCCCCCCCCCCCCCCCCCACACCAAAGTATTTATGAACACTCCCTTAGTGTCCTTGATTTAAAAATGGACAATTTCGGACAGTTTTCCGGGCTCTTATTGCGTGTTGTTCATATTTTGATACTTTTTTGAGCGCAGTGCAATCACTGGCCTGATCGCCGTATGTGTGACAGGGCCTTTAACAAATATTCTTTGGCCTCATGCTGTGACTGGAGGAATTGTCATAACAATAACAGAAATGAAATTGTCACAGATCCGTGATAAGTTCCCCTGGATGGATTCCGTTGTGGACAAATCCAATAAATAGCGGAACTACACCCTCTACAACGGATGGCGCGCCGTCATCTGGGAAATTCCTGTTGCCACTAGACAGAGTTGCAGTCTGACGAAGCTACTAGTGTAGCAGTGAAACGTAAGATGTGAGTAATCTAGTCACTATTATTGGATTTGTCAACAACGAAATCAAATCACAAATGTCAGAGATTCTCTTTGTTGTTATGCTATAGCTAGAAGAATTATTGTAACCAATGCAGCAATAAAAG
>CM069445.1:27228058-27275994 GCA_035610835.1 Ophiura sarsii | reverse complement strand
CATCTAAAGTACTACTATTATTCATCTTTCATCGGGCCGAATATAGGCTATTGCGCAAGAGGGTTAATGAGAGATATAAGTTATTCTCAGATTTCAACATTTCATTTTGATGTAGATAAGTGGGTTGCAGTTGGAAGGACACACACCTTTAAATGTTGATTCATATTGATTAGTTTTGTGAGTTCAAACCATACTTACATATTGAATCTGCATCGCAAAAGTCACCACTTCTCACAAAGTATACGGGCACGGTGCCGGAAGATTCATCAAAGGTAAGCTGAGCATCTTGAACGGATAGGTAACTACAAACAACGACACATGAAAAATAAAACCGTCATTTATTCACAGCAATATGTCATACTAAATCGTCACGTGATACCACACTCCTCTCAATACCAAGAACAAGAACATGTACTGGAGAAAAAGCGTTTCAAGTAGCAGGACCACGTCTATGGAATTCTCTTCCCGTCAGCATGAGGCAGGCCAAAACAGTTAGCGTTTTCAAAAACTGCTTAAAAATGTTATTTTTGTTTGTTTTTTCATGTTCATGTAATTATGTATAGTTTTGGCTGTAATTTATGTATTATTGTATATGTTTTTCTTGATTATAAGCGCTGTGATCTTTGTAGGGCGCTATACAAATGTTTTATATTATTATTATTATCATTATTATTATTATTACTATTATTATTACTTTCTTGATTAATTAACAGAAAATCATTGGATATACTTATAAATCTTAACTCATGAAGTAAACATATGTAAACAAAGTTATCAGTTTATTTTTTATGGATTTGGGACACACCACTTGCAGTTGTTATCGAATTAATCTGAATGGTGATCGTAGCCACATCAAATCGGACTTTATGAACGCAGTGAGGACAAAATAATACATGACAAATCATTACGTATGATATTTGTAAAAAAGGTTATCGGTTCTCTAAAATATTGAACCCTATTTTTGGGTACACGCCCACTTTACCCGTTTGGTCTTGAATGGTAACCGTAGCTACACCAGCGGATGTATCGACTTCACCGGATCCGGATATTTACTCAGACTGAGAGTAAAAGTTTCGGTGCCTTCGTTGATATTATCTCTATTGACGTTTATGGTAACCAACTGCTGTTGTGATTGGGTAAGAAGTTGACGATAGTCTCACGTGTTGTGTAGTCTTCGGGATAGACAGCGCCACTGCCGCCAGCGCCACTGCCGCCAGCGCCGTCGGATGCAGATACACCTGTAGTATAAATCAATGTAATTCATTATTTAAAACATTGGATTTAAATACATTTTAAATTGATATCGATTTCGATATTGACCTCGACTTCAATTTCCATTTTTTTAATTTTTAATTACCGGATTCGAGACCGTATATTTTAAGGTCTTTGTTAATTTAATCATTCACACCAGTTAGTCCGAGTCTTTCATTGTACTGTTTTTCATATCAATCTTTGATTTCAATTACACTTACAATTTCAATGTTGATTTAATCATTCACGCCGGTTAGTCCGAGTCTTTATATATTTTTTCTTCATTTTAATCTTTGATTTCAATTACAATTACAATTTTCATCCTGATTCCAATTCCAATTCCAATTTAAATTCATATCCCAATTCCGATCCTAGTCTCAATTCCAACGGCAATTCTTATTCCAATTTAAATTAAATTCATATCCATTCCGATCCTAGTCTCAATTCCAACGGCAATTCTTATTCCAATTTCAATTTCAATGTTATAGTTTAGTGGTATTCCATTCGTTGATTTGTTGGCACGTACTTATAGCTTGATACCGTGAACAACAAAAGCAATTTTAATTGCTTTTGTTGTTCACGGTAAAACTATATTCTGACATATTCCACTCAGTATATATAATTGCCCAAAAATAACAATTTCTGCATCATTATCATTTTGCACTATTGAGTAACAATATCTGATTATTATTACTTACGGAGAGTTGTCCCTTCTTCGCCACTGCCAGTACGGATGATCGCTACTTGTAATACTTGGCATGATTCGCCAACGTCATAGGCGAGCATTTCGAATCGGAATCGCTCAGCTGTATTAGAAATTAAAAAAGGGCATCACATTTGTTTACCTAAAATATTAACATGAATAAGTCACGGTAAAATATCTGTAGGTTTTCAATAGACCATTTCAAATTGAGATCGGAATCTTCGGAAAAACCAGCGCAATCTATCTCACGGGCAGACGGGTGAAAAACATGTGTGTTTTCTCCGGTACAATGGCCATGACCTGTCAGGAGCTGACAGGTCATGTAACCGAGTGTTGACACTCGGCTAACCGGAAACATTCGGAACCGATCGTATATTTTCGATCATGTGCACGTGATTCTCGATCACAATGGTCTACATTGCCATGACTTGTCGCTATGCTATCTATTTAAAATAGATGACAACAATAAGTAACCAAAGTGTGGCGTTGATAATTTATATACAGCAGGGATACTACGTAGCGCTTGTATATTATCTTTGTACCGAACATTGTATGGGTGGCCATTGGGGTTAATATATTGAATATAGTCTAAATCGGGGTAGAGATACATTATAATTTTGTAATTTGCAATATGAATATTCACTAGCAATATGACTAATTAATTAATTAGCAATATGAATATTAATTAGCCATGAATATGAATGATCCAGATTGAACTGTAATGGTTCAGGTTGAACCGAGATGATCCAAGAGGATCCCAAATTTATCATGAATATTCATATAACTAATTACCATTCATACAAAAAAGTTATCATAATTTATTCATCTCTTACAAATTACAAGACTATATTTAATATATTAACCCAATTGCCGCCCATACTATGTTCGGTATAAGTATAATATACAAGCGCTACCGGATAGTACACTCACTATCATCGTCACGAATGTTGATGGTAACAGTGTTGCCAGTTGCGTCAACCTCACTATCAGCATCCGTTATTTCGAGACGGAATGTCTCGTATCCTCAGCCAGTGAATCATCTATTATAAGGTTAGGGATGGTTTCCATGATGGTAGCCTCGCCAGCTGGGAACTCTAAAGTGGCTCTGTAGGCGTTGAAGTCATCACCTTGTCTCGCTGAATCACTTACTGCACTCAACACTGGTTAGAATAGATTTAGAATAGAATTAGGTGACATATCTCAAAAAACTACTCCTCCCACTTCCTTTGTAAATTGTTGTCTATAAGGATTTGTGTCAATAAAAACCAATGGGCGAAAGTCAATACAACTAATGACCCAGCTCATGGTGCAGCGAATCTGGCATGTATTCCTGTTGAAATCCTTACACCCCTATGGAAGACATGGCATTAATCTTCACGCAGGGAGTGTACACTTCAAACGGAGTCATCCAGGTTGTAAGCCAGCCCGTTGAAAAAAAAGATTTTTAAGGTAATGCTTCCATAGGAGTGTATGGATCACAAATGAATTGCCCATTGTTACGATACGTAGTTGAATATACAGAAAGACTAAGATGAAATGTGTCCAGTGCTTTCACCAGCGGGATCATCAGCTAACGTAAATATGTTGATGCCCCATCAAACATGTCAATTATCTGCTTCTAGCATGTCTAGTGGCAGGTAGAATAAATGTTGGCGTCTTCTGTGACCTGCCACAAAAGAAACTGATGATGGATTACATTTATCTGCTCCTCTTGATGTACTTGGACAACACCATGATGAACATGATTCTGCGCACCTGAAGCTGCTCTGCTGATTGACTTGACCTCCCTCCTGCTAAACGCTAAGTCACGAAGCTACTTCTGAAAAGAGAATGCGATAAAGCCATGGCAGCCGACTTCGAAGGTGTAACAAGAAGCTTTCCAACCTCTGTCCCTTCATTAAGCATGTTCAGCCTTAGCACTGCATACTTGGTTAGTTCTATTTCATGAGCATCATCTACATTGTCTTCCCACGGGATAGTCAGCTCGCCAACTGATTACCTCTTTTCTGCTAGCAGACCATATGGCGATGTCAAGATCTAACCCTAATCTTATCAACAGAAGTACTCTCCGTCCTCTCCTATGCATTGTTATCCGGTGCGCCATAATGTGAACCACTATTTACTAACGTTTACATGTAAATGTTAGCTCTTCTACAGAGCTTCAAATGTTTCCATATTTACCACCTAGTTTTCAAACCTAGTTTTTCCCTATTTGATGAATCCAATTTCTAGAACCACTGTAAACACTGTAGATCAACTATCTACCAAATGACTAATACAGCAGGTGACAAGTGACCGAGAATTGGCCAGATGGGCCGCAGTCCTCGTGGCCGATTTGAGTATAGTTATATACACAGCAGCTCACACCGGTATGGAGTACAGAGTGACTGCATAGAGAGAGAGAGTGTGTTGGTAGAAAGTTGACCTACAGAGTGTTTCTAGAAGTTGGATTCAATATAATAAATGATAATTATGGATACATTTGGATAAATCTGGGCTCTAACAGTTGAGCTAACATCGGCATGGCTGTACTAATCCAAGTCAATATGCATAGGTATAGAAACCGGAATTATAGGGTCCTACAAGCAAAATGACAGCTATATATAAAACATTGAACTTCTTATGGTTCTCTGGTTTGGGCCTCTAATCAAACTTTATCCAAATATTGTGTCAGGTGTGTAACAATAGGATTGAGACGATAGACATAGATGATGTCTACCGTCTACCACTGAGAATGGCGCTAGAATTAATTCCAGTGGCCACTGATCTGGTTAAGTTGAGGTTTACCTCTTTAAATAAAACATTAACACTTTCCACGCGGTAGGCAGCTGCAGACGACATTCCAAAATTTCACAAAATGTTTCAAAAATGTCAAAATTACTGTATTTCATTACCATAGTTGGAATCACCATGAGAAATGCATTGAAATAAGTACAAACATGCCTAGTGTTTGGTCAGTAATCTTTGAGATAGACTTTGAAAATTATGATAGGTTTTTGAAAAATCTGTTCTGTGTATGGTAAATATAATAGCCGCGTGGACCACCGTTGTCATAATTAGAATGCTGTTGCCGAACTTTAGCCACTGTGAAATGACACGACAGATCCTATTCCCCAGAGGCTAAAATAATCTGAATTTGGATTCTCTCAATCTAAATTACCTACAGAAACATAATTTTAAGAGAGCAAAACTTACCGAACTCAGCAACACGATTCAACCCCTGATCATCTCCGGCGTCGTTAACGATACCATCCCGTGTACAAGTTACAGTGATAGAGCCTTGATTTTCATCAACGGTTACCGTGGTCTCACCACCAACAGAACACCTTATGCGACCTTTAAAGCACATAATTGTTAGTTCTTATATATTTGCCGTTTCCAGCATATGAACCCGTTAGTTAAACAGCTAAACAATCATATCTCTACCGGATTTGAATAGATGATCATGCTTCCGATGAAACTATATATCTTTAAAAATGTGAAAGCAATTAGGCTTATGCAGATGCAGACAGGGTCGCATTCTGACGCGTCTGCGCGTCCTAGACTCTCACTTTCTTATAGTGACGCGTCAGGTTTCAAATTGGAAAGACTTGCGGGTCCCGATCAAAATTGAAAGGACCCTTACATATGGCGATGTATGGAAATGGAAACCTTAAAATTCTCTAAATTACATATCCATCCTTGCTCACAATATAAATTCATTAAAACTGTCCGTAAAAAAGTAAAATGTTCATATACCCAAACATCAGGACCCCTCAATTTCTTGGGGGACCCCTTAAATTTGTTTTTTGAAGTCCTACGGGGTCCTGAAAGATTTCATGGGACCTCTCACATTATTGCGATAAACATTTTTGTGAGGAGAACAAGATAGGATATACGTCTAAAAATAATTGATTGACCTTTTTTTTGGGGGGTGTATTTAATATATTAACAGCTCAGGTCAGTTTAGTTCAGTTTTATTCCAAACAGCTAAAAAAATACCAATAATTACGTAGCATAGTCCTTCAAAGTGGTTCAGATTATGTAAGGATGAATAGATTATATTAAAAAGCATGAAATATATATATAATAGTATTAGGATTACAAGGTTTATAAATTCAGACTGACACTTAGCAAATGTTCTGAATGTGTACGAGTGAGGGAACAAAACATAAAGCATGTCTTAAACGTACACAATATTATTTCAGACGGGTTCAAATGGAGAATTAAGTTTACCACCGGGGTCATTTCCGTTACAAATAATTGGATGATGAGGTCATCATCCGTGAAAGCATGTTATAAAGGGGTAATTGCTGATGATCATCTCGATCGACCTTTTTAAGGAAGTGCCCCCCCCCCCCCCCCCCCCTCTTTCTAAAAGAAAAAAAAGAAAGAAAGAAAAATATTCTCACCATCGTCGTCTTCGATTGTAATTTTTGACCAGCCTCGAATGGGGTCAATCTGAACGTTGTTGTTAGAAATAGTTACAAAGAACTTTTCCTCTCCTTCGACAGCTTCATCGTTGATAATCTGAACGGGGCAAGTCTTGACAGCATCTCGGGAAGTACCAATGAATGTAACTATCTTCGTTACTATGCCGAAGTCCTCCCAGCTGTGCGGTGGCGCATTTGCGGTGTCGCTATTGGTCGCCACAGCTACGGGAAACAGAATGAAAAGTTAAGTAAAATAAACCACAAACCTTTTTCTTTGTAGAAAGACTAAGAAACAATGGCGCAGCCAGGTGGGGGGGGGGGGGGGGGGGGGTGGGGGGGGGGGGGGGGGGGGGGTCGCCCCCCCCCCCCCCCCAATATTGACGTCGTGTCGGTTGAGATTGGCACTGTCGGTTCATTTGACCAGAGAAATCATGGAATTAGATGGTCAAAAGTACATTTATGAAAAAAAAATCGCGCGCTATGCGCGCATAACAGTCATCAAAATGCAATATTCTTGGCTACAAGCTTCTTTAGAGCCAAAATGTACCTCAATCGTGCCAAAAACAGGTGTAAAGTCAAAAACATTCGCGCGCTATGCGCGCATTTCTTGACTCATCACAATCTTGTCGGTTCATTTTCATTTCTCCGCCCCCCCCCCCAATATCAATAACCTGGCTACGCCACTGCTAAGAAAAGGAACAGTTTCTGATTCAAACTGGAAATTCGCACATCTACAACGTAAAAGGCGATTGAATGTGGTGAGGAGTCCTTTGCTATTTCCTTTTTTAATATTTACTGTGATGATGTCAATTACATAAACATGATAAATATTAATTACGAAACAATTGCATTTTTAAGTCGTTTGGTAAGGAATGTTTCTAATGCCGTGTTCCTTACAAGATTTTGCGTTATGAATGTCAACGTATCTTACCAATATCAACATTATTATCAAGAAATGGTGGAATGATGACGCCATTGACCGTCTCCAGTCCTCCTCTTTGTATGATGACATGAAACTCTCCTACAGATTCTACAACTGTACGCTCTGCTTGTTTAATCGAATAGTAGGCTGAAAAAAAGAAGGTTTTTAGCATTCGAGTAATAGAACTTTGAAGTGCTTGGGTGGGGACTATCTAAGTTCATGTCGGTAATACTGTTTATGTAAGGAGTCAAGTTGTAGTTTCGCACCCATAGTATATTCATTGTCCAAAAATCCATTTCAAAAGGGGAAGCCTCAGTTGAGATGGCATCGTTGCAATCGTGTTGTGTTTAAGTGGTTACCTGACATTGCATTCCCCTTTCTTAGGGTTCGACCAGGGAGAGTAATAAATGGGAGGGGAAATTCGAATCGCAAAACAAGAGCCTCCCATACAAGGGCACATGGGTGTGAGTAGCGCGATGTGACTCGTAAAGGAGGGTGACGCCATGATTGGCAGCACAAAAGTCCTTATAAGACACATGAGACGCCCGATGTGACTCGTAGATTTAATTTAGACGCACGATGTGACTCGTAAATCGAGGGCGCTACCACACTACATGCTTCAATCTCGACAATGGGAGTTTGTGTACAGTGGCACCGGCCTGGTTCGACATGTGCAGCTGCACTAGTTTTAAAGCATAGCCCTATTCAGTCATTCAGTATAATGGAAGCGCACCTTTTTTCTAAGGAATTGGCATGATTTCGTGATTCTATGCTATTGTAGTTACTCTTAGCCTCAAGGAAAGTTGAGTCGTTTTACAAATAAATGACTTTGTTAATTAAAAAAAATCCAGCCGAACTTTTATCATTGCGGCGCTATAGGCCTACATGCAGCCTCCAAATCGTTTTAGGCTATTTCCAGCGGAAGGACCATTTTGATATCCGACCCCGATGTTCAAAAATACACAATATTGGCTGGCTGAATATTCTTTTTGGATTTGTTTAATTTTGGGAACATTGCAGAATTATAAATTAGGTGCTTTACAACTTTTGTATTTAGTGTATAAAAGCTAAAAGATACAGGGCAAATTCATGTTTCTTCTGTTTTGATGGTGATTTTGTTTTAATCCTGATTTTTCCCCCTCGAAATTATTGAGTGTGGCCTTAAATCAATTCGCAATAGATTTGCCTGGATGATACTGGACCGTGAGAGTATTGTGAATTCACTTTCACTATTTTTCTCGGCAGAGTATAATACTACTCTGATAATGAAACAAATCTGTACTGGTGCAAGTTCAGTACTCCCGTTGCAGAGATCAACTTATTTTCTAGCAAGGTCACATCATGGATATATTGGATTTGGTACTCTAGGTATAGTGTTAAATTAAGGCCACCCAGACCGTCAAGTACCCTTGGTTTCATTTGCTAACAAATTTCACCCTCACTATAGCCTACATGCTATATAAACACACAACCCTGTCAACCAATCATAATAGCTGATTATAACTATTTCCAATTATCCCTACGCAGCCTTTTGACAATTTTGTAGTCATATACCATATCATGCAATGAACAATTTACTCACATCTGGGGGTCAACGGGTCATGTGAGATTTTAGTTTCTAATTGAATCTTGGTGACAGTTTTATCATACTCCAATCCTGGCCTGGTTGTCAACTACGACATGTAGTCTGCTATATGGGTGATAGGGTGTATACCAAATGCAATACAATGTATCACTTTCATCAGTGCAGTTGGTTTTCTAGAAGTTCATAAATTCATGAAATGTATGTATGTATTTATTCATATTAAGAATTAACTTAATACATTGAATAATAAACATATTAATTAATCAATCATTACGTTTATTAATAAATACAATTGTTGATTAACTTTAATAAATATTTATATTAATTAATCATTAATGAATCATAATTAATTATCCATTACTTAATTAGTTGTTTTGCCCCCGGTTGTCTATTCTTAATTAGATACAAAATATTCCTATTTGGGACCTTTAACTCAAATGTTCAGGGGGTTGTTGATGTAAACAATCATGTACAGTATAACTATGGCCATATATCTTTTCTTCTCAAGGATCTATGCTATGACTGAAAGTGCATGATTTGTTATGACACAATTTTCTTTATGATACTCTTCATTTATTTCTGCTTGCATTTAAACTTAAACCCCTCTAGCGATTGTGTTTTTAACACTCTTCTTGTTGTACTTACCATCGTTATTCAGGATATTAATTTCTGTGATCTTCCTGCCATTATTTATATCGCTATCACTGTTCATGATCTCCACGTAGAAAACCTCATCGAGTTCTAATAATGTGTCGTCTATTATCGGTATAGTCAGCTGGGCGACAAGAGAATCTTCTTCGAATATCACATTGTGCGTTCCTGCCGACATAAAGTCCAGACCCTCCGTGGCAAAACTTGTACCAACATTTTCAGAAGTATCTGTGGCGCCATAAACACGTACCACTAAAGACAACACAGCACATAATGGTATTGATGTAAATTCCATACTACACTTAATTATATTCACGCCTATAGGACAAGTTTGGTATGTTTTTAGTTTTATCCGTTTCAATGGATATCCCCTCCAGCATGTCCAGTGTTTGTTCAGCTCCAACTCAAATCTGTATAGACCATTTCAAATCCGAAAATATACGATCGGTTCCGAATGCTTCCGATTAGCCGAGTGATTTGACGCTCGGTTACATGACCTGTCAGCTCCCAGGTCATGGCCATGTGCCGGAGAAAAACAAACGTGTTTTTCACCCGTCTGCCCATGTGATAGATTGCGCTGGTGTTGGTGATAGATTGTATCCCTCACAAAGTTGATGTTGCGGCATTTCAGTAACAAAAAACAGTGAGATGAAAGAGATTTGGGGTAATATTTTCACTTTTTACCGTCTGCTCGATACATTTGGCATTTACCGGTCCACAAAATAGTCTCGTTCCACGTTTTACTTCTCGTGTGTGCACGCGTTTCTGTAAACATAGTAAATCACTAGGTGGACAACCAACTAGGACATTGCTGTGAATGCGATCAACTGTTGCGAAGAACGCGCAACGCACCTACTCCACGTGACCTGTTTTTCCGAAGATTTCCGATCTCAATTTAAAATGGTCTATTGTGAAATGCAAATTAACTAACCTATTCATTCCATGCATGGAGTAACAGTTCCCGATATACATGATATATGCCCTTAAAGTTACGGTGTGCAAGCACGGGATTGTACGTCACATTGAAAGCTGTTACGACTGCATAATTTTACATAAATCGTCGTCAATCTGGTTGGTTTCCTCATATTATGTACTAGTTTCGGGGATGATCTTAAACGTTAAAAATACCAAATGCAAACTGTTTTTTGAATTCACACGGAACAGTTGTAAATGGGCAATTCCAGTTGTGAGATACTTACAACCCCCTATGGAAGTAATGACCTTTATCTTCCACACAGGGAGTCAATATTATAAATTTAGTCACCCCATACAGGTTATCTGATTTGAAATTCATTCTCCCTCGGGGAAGATTGAAGTGATGTATTCCGTAGCTGATGTATGAATTCATAGATTTCAAATAGAATCTAACCCTAACCCCATTACATTCCAGTTGCCTGTAAGGTTTGAGCCCAAGTTTGATCCATCCAACACCATTGACCGCAAGCTGGGGGACCTTGAGTGTGGCAGCGGTGGAACTAGAAACAAGCCTGAGGGGCTGCAGTATTGCCACATGACTTTCCACATGTAGTGATTTTCCGCCTGATTTGGGCTAGTTTTAAAACTAAAATCTGCTCTTTGGGTAATATAATTGTGATTTGTTTTTCGAAATTTGAACATTTGTTTTTATAAAATATGATATAGCACTAGTTTTTATGACAAATTGAAATTAAAAGTTATTATTTGTTATCACAAGAACATTTTCAAAAGTAGTATATAGGCCTTCTAGTTACATCAACACTAAAGAGCCTTGAGCTATGCTTAGGATAGCGGTGGAAATGGTAGCACGCATGCTGGCAAGACACAGTTGGTGTAAAATAAATCAGATAAATGGTGTAGGAGGGGATGATTTATTACCCTGAATATATCAACGTGGTCAAGAAAGTTGGATTTTATACAGGGCATGGAACCGTAATGCTAAAAGCCCGGCAATGTAAACTCACTTATTGTACTCTCCCGTGTGCTAGCAGCAGTTCTAGTAAACGATACTGTCACAGACCCGATATTCTCAGGAACCGAATTCGTGAGCGATGTCACGGAACTGAGAGCTAGAAACATCAAATGTACATTTGGTTAAAAACTTTATTTACAGCACAATAAAAATAAGATCGTTCTTTTTATTAAAAAAAGCGAACAATCAGTAAGCCCTTCCCCCACCCCAACCCACCCCCTCGCATTCGGTGGTCTGTCGGCAAATCGCTGCCTGTCAGCAAAATACACGAGGTTGGATCCATGTTTCGCCCCCGACTTCTGGAATTACGACGGTTTAAATTCGCGTTGCCAAGAGGGTTTATTTTAAAGCAAATATGTATCTCAGTTAATATGGACCCCCTTGACTTCCAAATCCTGGGTATACCACTGAAGCGTACATTTAAACTAAAAGTCAATGTCGTGATGCTGTCAATCCGGCATTCTCTAAATTTCAGCTGAATTCAGCCAATCTACCAGTCTGACCAATTTTCACCAATATCAAATTTAATACATGATCTTGATATCCATCATCAATAGACATAATCCCCCCCCCCTCCCCCCCTCCCCAAGAAAAAAGAAAAAGAAAAGCAGGACAAAAAGGGGAAAAGGGGAAAAGAGTATTTATTTTGATATAAAACATACAAATATTTGTATAATTTAATAACAATTAATTTATATTTACTGTAAAATAGCTTACTATCATCGTTCTGTATTACAAGCGTAGCTTCTGATCTTGCTGTGCCAGTCTCAGGTGCAGCAGTAAATGGATCGGAACGTACGACGGGATACACATCACATACAGTGTTTGGTAGGTTAAACACTAACTCGAAGATTTCATCGTCTTCAACGATAGTGTCATCTGTCACTGGTATTGTTATTGTTTTTTGCATTTGATTTGGAAGAAAAGAAACTGCCATCATGTACGCATCAAAATCCACGCCTTCAATTGCCGAGGTTGCCATAGCGCTACTCACTGATTGCGTAAAGACGTCTGAAAAGCGTACAGAAAATGTGGGAAATGCCTTTGAATACAAGTACACAGAAAGAAAAAAAGTGAGTCATCATCGAAAAATGAGTCATTTTGTCCATGTAGTGACACACTTTGGCTCAAAATGAGTCATTTTGTCCGTGTAGTGACTCATTTTACGATGATGACTCACTTTTTTCTTTCTGTGTACTAAGGGGAGCACTATCTCAATGTTTTAATGTCAGCTGTACACGAACACAAAAAGCAAGGATTTGAATAAAATGGAAGTCATGACATATATTATAGTATGCGCTAAATATTAAGGACGCACCATTAGACTTCCGGGTAAGGGGCTGGAATGTTTTGAGAAATTTTTTTTTGACCCACTTTTTTGACTAACTAAAGGGTTCAACAAAAGA
The DNA here is from genome assembly GCA_035610835.1 of Ophiura sarsii. Taxonomy (NCBI): domain Eukaryota; kingdom Metazoa; phylum Echinodermata; class Ophiuroidea; order Amphilepidida; family Ophiuridae; genus Ophiura; species Ophiura sarsii. The sequence continues at coordinate 27,263,116 of CM069445.1, read as the reverse complement.
AAGTATACCGCTTTGTTTATGTCATTTTCAGTAACATTCATTTTTTTTTACCAAACAGGCTAGATAGGCCCCTAACAACAAAGATAAACCATGATTAGCACCATTTAAAAAAAATTGGTCACTTTTCAAAAGTCACATTTTCAACGCACGTAAGCCGCGAGAAAATGCTGTGCGTGGCACTTTGAATGGCCGGGAATGAAATGGATATTGATTACACAGTGCAACTGCTTATCTTTGTTGTTAGGGGGCAAATTTGGTATCAAATTATGCTTCATCATTTATGATTAATCTAAATGCCTATCTAGCCTGTTTGGTCCAAAACAAATTGAATGTTACTCAAAATGACATAAACAAAGTGGTATACTTTCTTTTGTTGAACCCTTTATTATTATACAGTGTGGTATGTGGTAACTTGTATTATTGTATACCGTACTTAAACAATATGAGTACAAATAATAATAGTATAAAGTAAGAGTGAAAGTAGAAGCTCTAGAAAAAATCCTACCAAACGAGCTTATAATGATGGGGACAAGACTAAATGCTTATTACAGTACAGGAAAAATAAAGCTTTATACACTAACGAAACGAAAACATAGCACGGCCAAAGTAAAAAAAAACTTTAAAAAAACCCTAAAAAACCCATTTACAAACCAATTTAATATGTATTCAACGAGCATATTCTTCCGCTCATATAATAAAAAAAATCTTTGCCATCAAGAGTTATGACTTTTAAGAAAAGAATACGTTTTGGGAGCTGTCCACGAAATGCTAGATCCTTTGAAATTAACAATCTAAGAGTACATTCACTCACAAAGAGTCAATTGTTAATTGTTTCATCACGCGAAGATTTAATTGCGCGAAAATTGAATTGCCCGATATTTAAGCACACGAAAATGTTATTAAATATGTTGGGCTGTACCTATCTCTTAAAATTGAATTGCCCGAAAATTAAATCACACGAAAAAATGTATTAACTATTGTGGTACCTCTGCCCACATCTGTGCTCTGCCAGGTATATCTCTTATAACACCCCACCCCCGATATCCCCAGTACTGTTAGTGTCAACAGGTCAAATCTAATGCTAATGACAGTGTTAAATTGTTGAATTTCGTGATGTTTGTAATCGCAGTCACAGTCGATGACAGGTGTTAACACTTTCCACGCGGCAGTGGTCTACAGATAATGACATGTCATAAGCTGTCATGACAGTTCTAAAATTTCACAAAATGTTACAAAGAGTGTCACAGAATTGAATTTGAACACCATATATTTTGGAATCACCATAGGAAATGCATTTAAATAAGTACAAATATGCCTAGTATTAGTTCAGTAACCCTTGAGGTAAACTTTGAAAGTTAGGAAAAGTTTCTAAAAATCTGTTTTGTACAATGGTAAAACTAATAGCAGATATATGTATGGTGTTAAAGCTCTGATAATGCGAGGCCTAGGCATGTCTGTGATACAGACAGCCATTCAAACCACACATGTATTTCATATAATGCTGCAAATAAAATATCAGTTCGCCCAATTACTCTGTCAGTAAACACTCTACCTTTGGGCGATAAATGTGGATGCCAAGGGTTACTAATTCCTAAGAAACAAAGGCAGGGTTTTCGTCAAAGCACCTAAAAGGTGCATTAACAATAATTTATTGCTTCTAATTTGTTGACTTTTGCTTCTTATACGCCGGACCGCGAAAACTGCATCAGGTTAGAGAAAAAGACTTGCTTTCAAAAAAAATTGCTTCAAAGATGCAAGGAAAACATATTGAATCAACCCAAAACTTCCAGCCCCCCCCCCCCCCCCCCCCTGGAAGTCTGATCAAAAAGTCAATTTCCTTGGGGTTTTTTCTTTCTTTTTTTCTTGCTGACAAATATTACTGACAGACCGTGGTTCATATCAAGACAAGATTGGTTGTCAATTTGACCAATGTTTCAGTGTGAGAAGTATAGTTTAAAACAATTTATTTAAACAAAATCATTCACTTCAAGCAGAATATTGTAATATTTTGACAATGTGGGTAAAATTTAAATCTAAACAAATTGCGACCCTAATTTTTGAGATCTTTTAGGGTCGGTCGCTGTGAGCAACACAACAATTGTGTGTGCCTAAAATGCTTATTCCATGGTGTAAGGTACAGCTTGGGGGGCTTATCAATGAATCCAGTTTCCGGCAGCCTGGTGCTAAGCATTGGTTTCCAGTTTCCAATACGATTTATTCCGTTAAAATATACTACCGGGTTCCGAATTGTCGGTTCCTTTAATTTATGCTTAGCACCAAACTGCTTGAAATGAGATTCCTTATCAATAAGCTAATTACAATTGCACTTTGAAGCCTTCTGGGTAAATAATTAGTGCCACATACAGACGACACAGTTTTTTTTCTCATTGGCTTACCTATACAACCAGCTGTATCTGTCTTTCCTTCACGGCAAATTGCGACATTGATTTCTTGTCCATTCTCCTGACCATAGAATAAACCAGGTTCACATGGTCCGTAGACCGCTATTATAGAACAAGACAAAATAATGCAATCAATGATCATCATAAGCTGTTTAAACGCGAATCATTTTACTAAATATTGTACTTTCGATACACGCTCGATCCTGGGACTCGATCCCCGGACTCAATCGTCATACCACATTTATTATAAAGTGGGTTATTTTTGTGTTAACCTTGTTGTTAAAACTGCATACTATGAGGGAGTATCATTGTGTTACATATCACAGTGGTCCCTAATTGCTTACGCCATACACGACGGCCATTTCATATACAGTCATCACAATAAGTAACTGACCAGGTAATAAATGTGCTGATAACTCTAAAAGTATATATCCTACATAAACATATTAAATTATCAACATGTTGGGTAATTTCTTTCTTGAATTTGAGATATTACACGCTAAGAATGGCTGATTATTAAGGAACTTACAATCCCAAATGTACTGTCAAGTCTGATTTTCATTTTCACCTTTTCATTTTCAACACGGGGACTCAGACCGGCAAATTATTGATTACTGGTAGTGTTAGTGCCAATTCACCCGTCGATGGCCTGGTTGTTGGATAGTCGGCCAGTGGCATTGTTACGGTTGAGGGTTGATCAATACGGCACACACGCTTTACCTGTCATACTACTCTCCCCGTGTTGAAAAGAAAATGTTAAAATGAAAATCAGACTTGCCCTAATGTTTGGGATCGTAATTTCCTTATTAATCAACCATTCTTAGCGTGTAATATCTCAAATTCAAGAAGGGAAATTTCTCAACAACTTTATAATTAAATATGTTTATGTAGGAGTTATACTTTTAGAGTTATCAGCATGTTTATTACCTGGTCAGTTACTTATTGTGATGACTGTATCTTCTACCCTTGTAACGGGTCAAACGTTGGGGTGCTATAATATGAAATGCTATGCTGGATTCGAATGTTGGTAACACGTCACAAAGGTAAGTAAAACTGTTCCGCATTATTCAGGTGCAGGCATTGTATTTCAGATATGTAAGACCATCAAAACAAAGGTATACAACCCAATCATTTGAGGTCAAATAATGTAACTAAGGTCATCAAACAGTGATTGGGAAGATATATTACAGCGTGAACAATTTATCTGTGTTGCAGGTTGAAAGGTGTTGAATTTCGGATTCAGAACACCGTGCACTTCAAAACCCTCAAAACGCTTAAAAAAGGTCAAAGTTGATGGACCATAATTGTAAACATTAACAATTGTTTAAACATTGTAATCATTTCGGCCCTGAATTAAGTTTAGCTTTCAGGTTTTTAACTCTCACCTTTGATGATTTGTTTGCTATATGGAGTTAACAGTTAGCATGTTAGAGCATGTTATACTAACACCCTCAATTGTTAATTAGGAGAGGAGATTGTAAGCTTTAAAATTATACCAAATTGGATCATCTTGATATCTTTGGATTTTAAGTGATGACAACTAGTTGGGGATCATTTTTAAGTATTTCTTTATTTGCCAGGAACGCCCAGGCGTTCTACAGGGCTGAAAGGGTTAAGAAAGTAAAATGGCAAAATACACTTGCAGCATTTTGACTATATAGCGCCACCAACACTTCAAAGGATACCAGTTTCTTGGAGTCGTCAAGGTTTAGGGATAGAACTGATATCGGTTGATGATGTCGGCAGACACGAACGGGACGAGCCGAAGGCCCGTATGCGAGTCTACTAAAGGCCGTGAGTGACCGGTTCCAGTACTATGTTAGGGAGCGATAAAAACATATTTCTACTTTCTACTACAACATTTTCTAGAATAAATGTCTAATGTACCGCCCGATAAAAACGAATCCAGCTTCCGGCAGCTTGGTGCTAAGCATTGGTTTCCAGTTTCCAATACGATTTATTCCGTTAAATATATATTACCGGGTTCCAAATTGTCGGTTCCTTTCATCTATGCTTAGCACCAAGCTGCTCAAAATGAGATTCAATAGATGAGGTGACCGTTGTTTACATTTAGACGCCCTCTGTTGATTTGAGACAAAACACACCGGGCAAGAGTTCCTATAGTTTACATAGGCCAGATCAGGTTTTCTAACTAGATTGTGGTGTCACAGCAAATTGTTATCAAAACTGTCTTTAAACTTGCTTAGGAATGCTATAAGCTATCGCATTTCACAAAACAAAAAAAAGGAGTTTTACAATTCATTAGAAAGAAATTTCATGTTGTCTTCATTAACTTTACTGTATATTCTGCCTGGGGGGAATCAACAGAGGGTGTCCCATTTGTAAATACATGACGTCACCGGTCACACCATCTATATAAACACCTGCTAGCAGGTGTGTAGGCTACTTACTGTCATCATTCACAATAGTCACGATAACCGTGCCATATGGTTTGACCTCTCCCTGAACGTTCACACCACCTGTCATGCCCGTCACTAACATAACATTGAAAAATTCATCCACGGCGTCTTCATTGCCATCATCATCATTGATGTAAATATCCACAGATTTCATAGTTTCGCCGATGCCAAACACGATAGGCGTGTCCGTGCCTGTCATTCCCGTATAGTCATCGGGACTACAAGCCATAAAAGTCCCAGACCCATCCGATGTGACGACGTCTGGTAAAAACAAATAATTATGAACACTAATCATAATTGTGAGATAGGCTTTTACGACGGGTATTCATAATATAAGTTTAAAAAGTTTTAACAGGTTCGCCGTCGGACGAGTATTAATCTGTCAAGCTTTCGTCAGGATTAGCTCTGACTTCTTCAGGACCAAATTAATTTAATAATAAACAAAACATAGAGATTGCCACTTCTCTTGTTGTCATCATTTGGGCTGCCCCTTGCCCGATGATTAGAGAGTAGGTGCCCTTTCCTACTTGTGAAAGAATTGGTGGCTCTGAAAAGAGCCGTTCAGATGGATTGCCGCTTCCACTGAACACGTAGGTTGCCACTGGCCTACTATATATAAATTTGGTTCTAAATGATGATAACAAGAGAAGTGGCAATCTCTATGTTTTGTTTAATATTATAATAATTTGGTCCTGAAGAAGTCAGAGCTAATCCTGACGAAAGCTTGACAGATTAAAACTAATCATAATCATTACCACACATTAAAGCATCGTCATCAAAACAAACACATATCTTCGTACCAGAGAAGACACATACGGCACAAATGAGATTCATAAATACATAGTATATACACCGAAACACATCATACAAAGTCATCTTAAATACACCATAAACACAAATGACAATAAACTCATAAACAAATAAAACCGGTAAGGCCATGACAAAATCCCGCGCAAGCCGGGGCGCGACCGGCCCATTTATTTTCGAATTTTCAAAAAGAACCCCCACCCCTCTCCCGATATCTATAATGGTCCATTTGCCCGTTACACAGGGGGTGTTGATAGAATGTTGATATAATTTTTTTTATTAAACGCCCGGACGCCATTATAGGTTGAGAATAAGTGACCACGAATGTACACGTTTATTGATGACGTCACATCATAACACACAAGTATATCAGCTGGTTATTAGATACCACAACATATTTGTCACGGGAGAGCGAACCTCGTGACCGTCTTGCACCAAAAGTCCGGGGAGTTCAATCAAAGATTTTAATGTTACATCATTCTATGTTTTACGACAACACAATGAACCCGTGAAATGGTCGCGTTCTAAAACTCATCATAGTGGGTATATGGCGACGACGAAGGAAAAGAAACCTGGGCGTAACTGCTGAATATTGAAACGTTTTCAAAAAAATGTCCATTAAACAAAAGAAAAAGAACAAATGTTAAGATTTTGTGTTGTTGACAATTACGAAGAAAGTCTCATATACTGGAAAATTATAAGTCGGTCGGGTCGGTAGAACAGTTTTTCCCCTTTGTAAGTATACTGTGAAAGTGCAGAATGAACGTGAACTACATGTACACCCCTTTGTAATAATGATATGTACTTACACACGGTTGTAAATGCTGTGGTATAACCTCTTCTCTCAATGTTAAGCGTAATCTTAGAGTCATCCTCCCCAACCTTCGCTGTGGCGGCCTCAAATGTGTATATTGCTAATCGGTGATAACAAACAACAAATATTTTCATTTGTTATGGGTAAGGATATTAAAGGTTGTTCTGATTGCAAGCCCGATTTTCAACTTTATGTTTTCTATTTTACATGAAAGGTAATCCTTAAAATTGTCACATTCCAAAGTTTGAGTTGCATAACTCCGATGGTTCATATTTTAGAAGCACCATGTCACAATAAATTTGCCCATTGAGTAGTACACATTACTGACTGACTGACTGACTGGTGGTTTACCACCTTTGGCAGTAATTCACCACATTTTAGACTTTAATTTCTAAATGGAATATTTCTGGCCCTAAGTTTTTACAGACATAATGAGAAAAATATGGGGATTCTTCTGATATGAAAATATCTTAATGTGGAATCATACCCCAAAAAAAGATCGGAACATACACCTTTAACCGTAACCTTCCTACAAAACCCCACAGTGCTACAATATTATACCGCGCGGTTGATCTATCAATCTCGTACCACGTGCATCGCGAAGTTGAATTGTGAAAAAAACTTAGTTTTTTGAACCTCGCCCGTGTAGCTCAGTCGATAGAGCATCAGACTTGTACGCGGCCCGGGTTGGATCCGCGGCGCATGCGGAGACTGATTTTCCACGTTTTTCTCCATTTTTCTCCCCTGATAGTTTAATTCACAAAAACACGCTCGGGAGTTAAGGTTAATTAACACCTTTTTCATGTGCTATTAACATGATCAACCATAACCTTCCTTGAACCGACAGCGCTACAATATTGTACCACGCGGCGGCCCTAGGCATTACACAAATAAATAAATGAAATATGTGTAAAATAGCGATAAAACAGTCGCAAGTGTCTGCCCTTGATGTGCTTCAAACAATATTCGGAAGAATTAGAATGTCAAGCTAATCTTTAAAAATGATTCAAAACATCGATCGATTCAAACCACGCACAATGCCATAATAGCGTTCCTGTCATTATGATCCCTTGTGTTGATGTACCATAACAATTTTTAAATCCTAATTTGTCTTGCTTTTCGAGCTATAACTTTCCTAATGCTATTAAACCATTTATTGTATTAAAAATGGGATATTATTTAAACACTTTTAATATGTAATTGTATTAGGTTGAAGCGTTACTTTTTAAATTCTTAGCAAACTACTACTTGAATGCCAAAAGTTACTTTTTGAGCACTTGAAATATGGATTATCTGAAACGAATGGAAGCATATACTAGGTAGTTTGACTTTTTAAATCAACTTACGATCATCGTCTCTAATTGTAATAGTTGTTGAAGGTACTGCCCCTATAACCAGCCCGTTATAGAGGGTTTGGTCTCCTTGACCGTTTAGTTCAAACTTGAAAGAATGGTCTCCTTCGTATATACAGTCGCTTATTATATCTACGTCGATTGTCGCCGTTTTCTCTCCTCTATAGAATTCAATATCAAGATCTCTTTCTGAATACGTAAAATCTTCATTTGCGCCTGCTGTTGCACCTTCGGATGTCACCGTAATTTCACCTAAACACATAATAGTAGGAGTATATATATATATAGGAAGTGAAGATGGATATACATCAGGGTTCCAGGGTGGGCAACATACGGCCCGCGGTAGTAGGTTTTTTTTGTGGCCCGCGAGATGTCTCAAGAAATAGAAGGAAAACATCCATTTTACATCATCACAAAAATGAGCTAGTTGGTTAGCATTTATTAGTTGCAATCCGTCAGAGCCAGACATCTCATTGAATGCTGTCAGGTAGGTCTATTTTCCCTATTAATTGTCTTCTGTATTGAGACTACGTTTTTGTGAAAATAGATTAGTTATGATTATACACACACCTATTTAGGAATTTGGGAATCAAAGATTTGAAATCAACAGCAGGTTATTTCTAGAATATTTAGTTAGGTGCGGCCCAGTCAATTGTTCACTCTTATATCTATAGCCCATTCATTCATGTACAAAGTTTGCCCACCCCTGATATACATCGTACAAAATATTGACAGCAATATGTATCACGCGTGTACAAATGGTAAATGGAATATGCTTCCGTCATCTGGGACTCTTAGAGACAAAACCAGGTTGACCAGCTGGAAAAGATCCAAAGACGAGCAGTACGTTTTATAAACGGAAACTATCAACGGGATGTCAGCGTTACTCGAACGAGAGAAGACCTTCAGCTCCAACTATTGGAATAGAGGCGCAGGCAAGCACGCTTAATGTTCTACAAAGCCATAAATCACCAGATAGCCATACCAATCCATGATTACATCCACCCGAAACAACGTCCAACACGGCAACAACACAACAGTTTCATGCGACTCAGCTCCAGTTCCGGAAGCTACAAGAACAGTTAGTTAAATGTATATTATGTGATCTTTCCAGGGAACGCCCTCAACATCGAGAAAAATAATTGAAAGCAGATTTACATTTCTGATCATAAATCGTACATGCATTCCAAGTTACAGGGCGATAAGATTCTTAATTACTTCAAAATCATGGTTTTAGAGTGAAAACAGACTGTCGGGATAACACGAAAGTTTATATTTTCACTCTAAATTCACTCTAAAATCATGATGAGGTAATAAGGAATCGTATCGATCTGTAACTTGGAATGTATGTACGATTTATAATCAGAAATGTAAATCTGCAAGAAAATCTACTTTCTAATAAAATCATGAATAGAGGGCGCTCTCTGTAAAAAAAAATCACATAATATGCCTTTAAAAGAACTCTGTGGGACTGGGATGCGCTTCCTAATACATGTCGTAACATCACTGGGCTGCCCCAATTGCGCAGTCCGTGGCTAAGTCATGGAATTGATTTATTTTTACCTGTACCAATTTATAAATATTGTTACTTACACCAATTTGTAAATATATTGTAAATATGAGAGCACCCAGCACAATAGTTCACCAATTAAGACACAACCCTCGTTTAGTCAATGAAAGGGCGTCGACGAGTACCATCATAGATGTAGATATAGATGTAGATTCACTACAGCCCAAAACAATGTCCACGCGCATGCTACATCATTGATTAGATGACTTCATCTTCCGGGCTGATATTGGCAGCTTAGCTCAGTCGTTTCTGGACGCGGCGGTGGTGATCAGGGTCCGAGTTGTTGGGTTAAAACAAATCATACTTCCCACCCCCCCCCCCCCCCCCCCCCCCTCCCCTTCCCCTACCTGCCTGGTTTGGGTTAATACACGTATTTATTTTATAGTTTCTCCCCAACTCCCAAGCACCCCGGGTCAACGATGGTGGTGGTGGTAATCTTACTTCTTACCTCTTTCAATAGGGTTGCAACTCAATGTTCTTTCGGTATTTCCGGATCGCGTAAGCTCTAACGTAACTGTGGAGGTGGTTGTCCCGCCTGTAGTGCAATCACCAGTCGTAGCAGGCGATTCCATTACAGAGTAGGTAGGTTGTGTCCACTCGATAGTCGGTTTGTCAGCGTCAGCAACTGTGTATAATTAGAGTTGATGGTATTCTAAATGCCGTGGTAGTGTAACCATTACGGTTCCGTTCCCTTTACATTCTGAGCTTTTTGTGATCACGGATATGCCCTGGTATCCAGGGTAATAAATTACCTTGATTTTTTCAAAAATCCAGGTATTGTATCTGTCGTGTTTCTTTCTTCTTACCTTGATTTTTTCCAAAAATCGAGGTTCTGTATCTCTGCCGTTTCTTTCTTCTTACCTTGATTTTTTCCAAAAATCGAGGTTCTGTATCTCTGCCGTTTCTTTCTTCTTCTTCCTCCTCCTCCTCCTCCTCCTCCTCCTCCTCCTCCTCCTCCTCCTCCTCCTCCTCCTCCTCCTCCTCCTCCTCCTCCTCCTCCTCCTCCTCCTCCTCCTCCTCCTCCTCTTTCTTTCCTCAAACCATCTACAAAATCTCCTCCTACAGTTTACACGCTACAATCACCAGACTTGGTCAGCAGGACCCCCACCAAACCTTCATATATGGTGTTCACGGTTTGGGGTCAAAAGTCACACAGGGGTCACTAGGGGTCAAAAGGTGATTTTCACTTAAAACGCATTTCCAATTTAGTGAAATGACCTAGGATCATCAAAATTGGTCCACATATTCCTTATGATCGTACGCATATACAATAGTTCGGTTTTTAAAATTAAAAATCATTTGGGGTCACTAGGGGTCAAAATGTAAATTTTCAATTCGATCACTTAAAATGCATCTTGTCTCAGAGAAAATGACTCATGACCTTCACAATTGGTCAAAAGATTCCTTGGGTCCATGCACATATAGGGTGTTCAGCGATTAAAAGTGACATGTCATACAGGGTCACTAGGGGTCATTGAACTTTACAGGGGTAAAAGGTAAGACATGCTCCGATTTGGACCGGGTTTGTTGCATCTTGTTTGGTTTGATGAGCCAAGAAAATAAATCAATCATATTGACCAGGTCAAAGGTCAAAAAGGGGTCACTAGGGGTCAAAATGTAAATTTTCAATTCGATCGCTTAAAATGCATCTTGTCTCAGAGAAAATGACTCATGACCTTCACAATTGGTCAACAGATTCCTTGGGTCCATGCACATATATATAGGGTGTTCAGCGATTAAAAGTGACATGTCATACGGGGTCACTAGGGGTCATTGAACTTTACAGGGGTAAAAGTTAAGACATGCTCCGATTTGGACCGGGTTTATTGCATCTTGTTTGGTTTGATAAGCAAAGAAAATAAGTCAATCATATTGACCAGGTCAAAGGTCAAGAAGGGGTCAATAGGGGTCAAAATGTGATTTTCATTTAAAACGCTCTTGCATTTTAATGAAATGACACAGGAACTTAAGAATCGGTCCTCATATTCACAATTACCATCCCCATAAATAATACTCTGGTTTTTAAAATCGAAAATTGTTTGGGGTCACTAGGGGTCAAAATGTAAATTTTCACTCCATTCATTCAAAATGATACTTGTCCGAGAAGAAATAACTGATGATTGTCAGAATTGGTCAAAGGATTTCTCGTATCAATGTTCATATATGTTGCTCCTGCACTAAAAGTGACATGTCACACAGGGTCACTAGGGGTCATTGACCTATACAGGGGTCAAATTGAAGACATTCTCTGATTTTAACCGGACTTGTTTCTTCTTGTGTACATTGATAAGCCAAGAAAAAAAGTCAATCATCATGACCAGGTAAAAGGTCAAGAAGAGGTCACTAGGGATCATTTTCTCATAAAAAAATCAAGGTAGTCTGGTCTTAGACCAGAACAAGATCTAGTTTATTTCTTTCTTTCTTTCCTCAAACCCATCTACAAAATGCTATTTTTTCTACAGTTTACATGCTACAATCACCAGACTTGGTCAGTAGAACCCCCACCAAACCTTCATATAGGGTGTTCACCGTTTGGGGCCAAAGGTCACACAGGGGTCACACGGGGTCAAAATGTGATTTTTACTTAAAACGCATTTCCAATTTAGTGAAATGACCTAGGATCGTCAAAATCGGTCCACATGTTCCTTATGACCGTACGCATATATAATAGTTTGTTTTTTAAAATTAAAAATCATTTGGGGTCACTAGGGGTCAAAATGTAAATTTTCAATTCGATCACTTAAAATGCATTTTGTCTCTGAGGAAATAACTCATGACCTTCACAATTGGTCAAAAGATTCCTTGAATCCATGCACATATATGGTGTTCAGCGATTAAAAGTGAAATGTCATACGGGGTCACTAGGGGTCATTGAACTTTACAAGGGGTAAAAGTTAAGACATGCTCCGATTTGGACCGGGTTTGTTGCATCTTGTTTGAATTGATGAGCCAAGAAATCAATAATATTGACCAGGTCAAAGGTCAAGAGGGGGTCACTAGGGGTCATTGAACTTTACAGAGGTAAAAGTTAAGACATGCTCCGATTTAGACGGGGTTTGTTGCATCTTGTTTGGATTGATGAGCAAAGAAAATAAGTCAATCATATTGACCAGGTCAAAGGTCACGAAGAGGTCAATAGGGGTCATTGAACTTTACAATGGTAAAAGTAAAGACATGCTCCGATTTTGACCGGGTTTATTGCATCTTGTTTGATTTGATGAGCCAATAAAATAATTCAATCATATTGACCAGGTCTTAAGGTCAAGAAGGGGTCAATAAGGGTCATTGAACTTTACAAGGGTAAAAGTTAAGACATGATCCGATTTGGACCGGGTTTGTTGCATCTTGTTTGGTTTGATAAGATAAGAAAATAAGTTAATCACATTGACCAGGTCGAAGGTCAAAAAGGGGTCAATAGGGGTCATTGAACTTTACAGGGGTAAAAGTTAAGACATGCTCCGATTTGGGTTTGTTGCAACTTGTTTGGATTGATGAGCCAAGAAAATAAGTCAATCATTTTAATCAGGTCAAAGGTCAAAAAGGGATCAATAGAGGTCAAAATGTGATTTTCATTTAAAACGCTCTTTATGAATGAAACGACACATGAACTTAAGAATCGGTCAACATATTTACGTTTACCATCCCCATAAATAATACTCCGGTCTTTAAAATCGAAAAATATTTGGGGGAACTAGGGGTCAAAATGTTAATTTTCACTCTATTCATTCAAAATGATACTTGTCCGAGAGGAAATGACTGATGATTGTCAGAATTGGTCAAAGGATTCCTCATATCATTGTTTATATAGGTTGCTTCTGCACTAAAAGTGACATGTCACACAGGGTCACTAAGGGGCATTGACCTATACTAAGGTCACTAAGGATCATGTTCTCATAAAAAAATCAAGGTAGCCTGGTCTTAGACCAGAGCAAGATCTAGGGTTTTTTTCTTTCCTCAAACCCATCTACAAAATGCATCTCCTCCTACAGTTTACATGCTACAATCACCAGACTTGGTCGGTAAGACCCCTCACCAGACTTTCATATAGGGTGTTCACGGTTTGGGGTCAAAAGTCACACAGGGGTCACTAGGGGTCAAAAGATTATTTTCACTTAAAACACATTTCCAATTTAGTGAAATGACCTAGGATCATCAAAATTGGTCCGCATACTCCTTATGACCGTACGCATATACAATAGTTCGGTTTTTAAAATTAAAAAATGATTTGGGGTCACTAGGGGTCAAAATGTAAATTTTCAATTCGATCACTTAAAATGCATCTTGTCTCAGAGAAAATGACTCATGACCTTCATAATTGGTCAAAAGATTCCTTGGGTTCGTGCACATATAGGGTGTTCAGCGATTAAAAGTGACATGTCATACGGGGTCACTAGGGTTCATTGAACTTTACAAGGGTAAAAGTTAAGACATGCTCCGATTTGGACCGGATTTTTTGCATCTTGTTTGAATTGATGAGCCAAGAAAATAAGTCAATCATATTGACCAGGGCAAAGGTCAAGAAGGGGTCACTAGAGGTCAAAATGTAAATTTTCAATTCGATCACTTAAAATGCATCTTGTCTCAGAGGAAATGACTCATGACCTTCACAATTGGTCAAAAGATTCCTTGGGTCCATGCACATATAGGGTGTTCAGTGATTAAAAGTGACATGTCATACGGGGTCACTAGGGGTCACTGAACTTTACAGGGGTAAAAGTTAAGACATGCTCCGATTTGGACCGGATTTGTTGCATCTTGTTTGGATTGATGAGCCAAGAAAATAATTTAATATTATTGACCAAGTCAAAGGTCAAGAAGGGGTCACTAGGGGTCAAAATGTTATTTTTCACTTCTATTACTTAAAATGCTTCTCTTCCTACAGTTTGCATGCTATAATCACCAGACTTGGTCAGTAGAACCTTCCACCTAACCTTCATATAGGGTGTTCACAGTTTGGAGTCAAAGGTCACACAGAGGTCACACGGAGTCAAAAAGTGATTTTCACTTAAAACGCTCTTTCAATTTTGTGAAATGACCTAGGATCGTCAGAATCGGTCAACATATTTCTTATGATCGTACGCATATATAATAGTTCGGTTTTTTAAAATGAGAAATTATTTGGGGTCACTAGGGGTCAAAATGTAAATTTTCAATTCGATCACTTAAAATGCATCTTGTCTCTGAGGAAATGACGTATGACCTTCATAACTGGTCAAAAGATTCCTTGGGTCGATGCACATATAGGGTGTTCAGCGATTAAAGTGACATATCATACGGGGTCACTAGGGGTCATTGAACTTTATAGGGGTAAAAGTTAAGACATGCTCCGATTTGGACCGGGTTTATTGCATCTTGTTTAGATTGATAAGGGTGCATACCACTATTACGCGCTAACGTGTGTTTCTATGGGAAAGATGCCTCGGGAAAACGGCAATATCTTGAGTTACCTTGCGACTCATTTAATGAAATCTTGGAATATTTATTAAAACACATAGATCTTACCTGGGTCAAAAACTCAGATGGGGGTGACCGTTTACATTTTTCTATATTTCCCCCTTTATACGGAGTAGTATTTTTTAACACGAAATTATACCTTGTAGCCCGTTGTGACCAATGTGTATCCCTCCGCCAATATTTTCAAATAAAACAGTAGATGTATACTCTTTTCATTCGAATTATCTCAGGTACACTTCAGTGAATAAATATAGACCAAATTCAATCATTTTGAATGACATATCATGTCAATATTAACCATTCTTTTTGTTATTTAGGAACTACATTCGTGATCGCGATCGACGGAAGCTGGGCATTGAACTGTAACAGTGGTGTGCACCCATAAGCCAAGAAAATAAGTTAATCATAATAACCAGGTCAAAGGTCAAGAAGAGGTCACTAGGGATCATTTTCTCATCAAAAATCAAGGTAGCCTGGTCTTAGACCGGAGCAAGATCTAGTTATAACTTTCTTTGGCTGATTTATTTGATTTATTGCACCACGCCTGTGTATTTCCTAGCCTGGCTACTAGGATCGCTGGCCAAACACGGCTCAAGGCCCCGCTGCGCCATGGGTGGTATCCTGGTGTTGTCCATAGTGAAAGAACTTGGTACTAGCATGGTATTAATGGGGACTTTAGAAACGTGATGATAGCCAATTAAATATGTCAGCTCCTGTCAGACCATGGTCAGACAATATTTGAAACTTGGCTCAAACTATACTGGACGATGGAACCTAATGAACATATTTATTTTCCAACTCCAGTGGTTAATTCAATAATTTAGTGCCAACATGATTGTGATGAATTTTGTGGAAACATGCATATTATGATAACAAGATTTTTTTTTAACCTGGTCAAAGTCGGAGAACGAAATTAACGGAGGACACAGGTGAATAAGAATAAGGAGATATTTAGACAGTGTATGATGTATTTCAATATTTATTTGGCATCATGTTTCTTTCTGGTGCATGTTTTTCTTTTTAAATGAGTTAATAAATGATTTGTACTTTACACTAAATGTTGTTCATAGCACTGCTGATATGTCTACAGATGTTTATTTCAGGCACAACATCTTTTATATTGTTCCCGTTATTAAATTTACCAGGTTTACCCATGATGAATGCTGCTATGTGTCCTTAAAATGAAGTAGTTCCGGAAAAGCACGAAGACTAATCTTGAAAATGCGAGGTTTTCGAGCAATTTTATTCTCTGGGGATGATATTTTTGTATTTAAATGATCGAATGGAACCTATCCGTTGCACCTACAACGATTCAACGATTCAATTTTTGTCATTTATCGACCTAAATAGTGCCCAGGGCGTAAGTACCTGCCTAAATGGTGAACAGGCATGCCAGAAAAAGTGAAATAGTGAGGGCGCTGTGTGCGGGTCCGTAGCGAAACAAGGCTTAAATTAAAGTTGAGATGTTACTGAAAATGGTCATAGGTGACAAGTATGTCATAAATGTAACCGGAGGGTAGAAAAGGTGTTTTGAAATATGGCACTTTGACACGTATTTAAATGGGGAATATTGTTGGTGTGGTGCGCCCTTGAACACACTATGGCCATTTCCCATAAAACCGAGTTTTGAAGGGGCAGATGGGTTCAAATTGCTTAAATGTGCCTTAATTTACATTCGAAACAATGTTGGACGTTAATATCAAGAAATTTACCCCTGTCAGAACATGGTCAGACAATATCTGAAACTTGGCTCAAACTTTACAGGACGATGGAACGTAATGAGTGAGGGCGCTGTGTGCGGGTCCGTAGCGAGAAATTTAGGTTGATAACTCCTAAAGTAACAAGGCTTAAAATTAAAGTTGAGATGTTACTGAAAATGGTCATAGGTGACAAGTATGTCATAAATGTAACCGGAGGGTAGAAAAGGTCTCTTGAAATATGGCACTTTTACACGTTTTTCAATGGGGAAATTATTTGGTGTGATGTGCCCTTAATGGCCATTTCCCATATAACCGATTTTTGAAGGGACAGAATGGGTTCAAATTGCTTAAATGTGCAATAGTGAGGGCGCTGTGTGCGGGTCCGTAGCGAGAAATTTAGGTTGATAACTCCTAAAGAAACAAGGCTTAAATTAAAGTTGAAGAGTTAATTATCTCATTTTTAAGTTCAGACCTTTAATTAGAGTTAAACACTCTCATGTAGGTCATATTTCGCCCCATATTGGCTCAGAAAAAGCCCCAAAATCGTTAAAAATGTACATTTTATGCTTTAGACAATACCCTTGGGGTCATATTTTGATAACAATGTAATTGTGTGTTTGCCTACTGGCCTACATGTATCTCTTCAATGAATACGGCTTGAATATAGTGATTATTTGTTTAAGTTATCATGTTCGTCGATAATTAAATGTGGCATACATGCTATTAACATATAATTTATATTTAGCCATTAATGGCCTACAGGTATCTCTTCGATGAATAATGGCTTGAATATAGTGATAATTATTTGTTTAAGTTATCATGTTTGTCGATAATTGTGTGCACGACTGAGTTACAGAGCGATACGATTCCTAAATTACTTCAAAATCATGGTTTAGCCCAAGGAGTGAAAATAAACTGTCAGGTATGCACGACAACTCAAGTTATTTTTCACTCTCGATTCACTTTCGCGCTATTTATTTCAGAGCCAAATCTAAACAATGGTCAGATTACGAGATTCATCGGCCCGATGCAATGTTACTCTCTCCCGTTGTCTACGTACTTACCGGTAACATACAGACGAAGTTAAGCGTACACCAAAGACGGTTTTAACGTTGCAGCCACAATGCATTGCAGGCAAACTCAAGATTTTTCTAAACGATACATTTGGATTTCCCTAATATCGATACTCGTATCAATACGATCGATAAATGACCTTAGTGCCCCGATATATCGATATCGTGGCTTTCTTTCACGCATGACACGTACGTAAATGTATCAGAATATCGATGGTTCCGTCTTTTTGGTTTTCCAATAACTGTGAGTAAGTTGTTTATTAGTCGAGCTCTTAGGTTTTAGAAATAAGAAAAAGGAACACTGAGAACTAATTGATTCATGTAAATAAGAATCTAAGAACACGTACGTTGATGGCGCTAAAAAACCTTATAATTGTGTGCATGTCTTATGGAACGCATTTGTATTAAAAAATAGTGATTAATACATTTGGTGTTTTCATCACGTATTTATAATCGAACATCTTTCATCGATCATCGTTTCACTTCATTGTTCAAACATTTTATTGAAAATTCCACCGAAAATGTCATCGAACAAATTACATCGAGTAAATGTTAACGAATAAATGTCATCGACAACATTTCATCGAGAAAATGTCATCGATGAAATGTCGTCGATAAATGTCGAGTATGTCGTCGATGAAATGTCATCGAACAAATGTTATCGAACAAATGTTATCGCACAAATTTCATCGCACAAATTTCATCGGTCTTTTGACGTCGATGCGTCAATGACCCAGTCACACAGGCTGTGTATAGTCATAGTATCTGTCTGGTACCAATCTGTCTGGAATGTGGCTGTACATGTAGCCGGTCGAGGTGGTAGAGCTCGTTGCGATACAAATGCTGAAGATTGGTCTACTTTTTGTGCCATGGGATCCACTCGGCGAGAGCTCAGCGCTTTATATATTCGATGGAATTTCCTCGATAGAATGTATTTGATGAAATATTTTCGATGACATATTCGGTAAAATGTCTTCGATACAATTTCTTCGATAAAATTCATCCGGTAAAATATATTCGATGAAATGTCCTCGATAAAATGTATACGATGAAATTTCCTCGATAAAATGTATACGATGAAATATTTTCGATGACATTGATTCGGTAAAATGTCTTCGATACAATTTCTTCGATGAAATTCAATCGGTAAAATGTATTTGGGAAAATGTATTCGATGGAAAATATACGATAAGATTTCTTCGATAACATTACATCAGTATTTATCGATGAAATCTCAAAAATCAGGTGAAAATACGCGACGAAAAGATCAAATGTTTTAATCACTCATTTATATAGGAAACAAGATGAATCCCAGATGAATCGGGAACCAGAGTTACGGCGTTTTGCAAAAATGCAATGCATGGGGACTTTGTGCTGCTGTCTTTAAAATCTTCTTTGAACGTACGCCTTATACACCTATCAGTTGTAAGACGCACCCTATGACCCCCGGGAGTGGTGCGTCACTTTACCGAGGTGCGTCGACTTCTCATGCACCATGACGCACCCTGTGTCAAAAAAAACGACGGACCATTGCCTTCCAAATACGCACCCTCCGTCAATTTTTGGACGCACCATTGGTGGATTCTGACGGACCATGACGACGCACCCCGTCGTCAGATATCGTTGACTATAACTGGATAAAACACGATCTACTGGAAATGAAACTACTTTTAATTCACGGGGGATCTGCCCTTATTCGATGTTGTCAACCCTGGCCCTCGAATAATTATATAGACCCCGGACCGGGACCGGGTAGGCCTATGTTTTTTATTTGAATCGCCTGCCGCACATTCCCTACCAAATTTAATTCCGGGGGCCTGTCCTACTACCTCTGTGTTCTTAGATTGTTCTGCGCTTGTGCGGAAGAGCGCAATGCTGATCCCCTATCTTATACCATGAAGATGCTTGTATACGTGACACTTCTCTTAAAATGAAAGGTTCTCGGTCTACTGCGGTTCCTTTTTTTTCGTTGCCAAACTCTTGTATTGATGATCGAGTGATTTCAGGCATTTTAGAACATGCGGTATAAAATATCGGAGTGATGTTTGCGGTATTAAAGTGGAGCCTGGTTAGCGGTTTTAAGGAGTTATGTGGTATAGTAGCCTTAAAGCGTATATTTAAAGGTCGTATTTTGTTGTTCGTAAACAGATGTACACTGTGACGCACCCATGTAAAGTGACGGACCTTGACGCACCCTCCGTCATTTTTTTGACGGACCAAAGGCTGCCACGGACGTACCCTCCGTCAATTTTTTTTGGTAAACGACGCACCCACGACGCACCTCTCCCGGGGGTCATAGGGTGCGTCTTACAACTGATAGGTGTATTACCGTACAGTGAAGTTTGGTTAGATCGGGAAACACTTGTTATTACGGGTCAAATCCTATTTTGTTGATATTTTCAATCAAAGTAATCATGTACATGTATGTCTAATAACAAAATATTTTCACTCACTATTTTTTCCATGGACCACCACCTCGCATATTGACAGTGTGGCTGACATAATACTGCTGCGTATAAAAACATAACTTCCAAATGGTGTATCAGGGCACGCTATGTACACGAGCCCAAAGTTGGCTTCAGCAGCGGTTACTGCAGACCCGCAAGTTGGATTATTGAGTCCATTGATGGGAATGTTACATGAGCCAACATAGACGACTAGATGCTCCAAATCCGCAGCTAGGGGGAGAGAATGAGAGAGAGAGAGAAACATTGGTCATGAATTATTACACGGATTTTATACTAAAGCTATATCAAGGTATGGACATAGTGTGTCAGTCTGTACAATGGGTAGCCAATGAGAGCCGGATGATGGATCTGAATATACAATCCACACCAAATGTTTCTTATTTTTCAACTGTAATATATCTTAGCAGATGCAAACACACTACACATGATTCTTTACACAATTTATCTTTACGTAATATGGAATACAATGTATTGGTATTCCACGGCTGTTTGATCCCACATAATTTGTCCGTTTTATTCTGAGAACACCGTAAATTGCTGGCCCGGTTCTGGTTTTAACTTATTCAAGTACACACTAAAAAATCTTAAAAATACGTGGTCAAAATTCAACCACAAAAGGGTCATTTTTAACCCCGCTTACGGAGTCAACTATGCACCGACTAAAAAAGGGTCAAATTTGACCCCGGTGATCTAGTCAAAAACTTCACCCAAATTGTGGTTAAAAATGACTATCCTTGGGGTCAAATGACTATATTTCTCTTTTTCTCTCTGACTATATTAGGGTCAAAAAATGACCATATTCAGGGGTCATTTTGATAACGGTATATCCCGATTAGCAAATGACCCCGGAACGGTGGTTGAAAATGACTATATTTAGGGTCATATATATTTAGGGTCATTCATGACTAGGGTCATTCATGACTATATTTAGGGTCATTTAAATATGACCCTTTTAGGGGTCATTTCAATATGATGCCAAATGACCCCGACAGTGGTTGATTTAACCACGAATAACATATTTCACTGTTCAACAGTTCAAATTTATTAAAACTTGAACGTTTTTGTGAATTAATGTTCTTACTTGCCATTTAATTATGGAATAGTGCATGTTGCAGATCGAATCACTAGATCAAATATATAAATATACAATCCAAAGTGTTAAAAAACCAATATAACCCACCCCCGTGCGCATGTGTGGAATAGTGACACCCATGGGAGTTATTCTTACACCAAGTTTAACACAAGAAATTTAACACCAAGTGTTACATCAGTTATTCCTATGGTGTTGACCTAACACCAACATTAACACCAAGAGCGTAACACCGGCTCAGTGTTGTAGTTTAACACCGGAGTTTTTGCAGTGTAGGGTCAAAAAATGACCATATTCAGGGGTCATTTTGATAACGGTATATCCCGATTAGCAAATGACCCCGGAACGTGGTTGAAAATGACTATATTTAGGGTCATATATATATTTAGGGTCTTTAATGACTAGGTCATTCATGACTATATTTAGGGTCATTTAAATATGACCCTTTTAGGGGTCATTTCAATATGATGCCAAATGACCCCGACAGTGGTTGATTTAACCACGAATCGGGTTAAATAAAACTGACCCCGTAAGAGGGTCAATATTTTGACCCCGTCGTTTTTAGTGTGTACCTGTATATACTGGCCATCTTTTGTAGAAATTTCAGAACATGTGTAGGTGCGAAAGAAATAGAGTTTTGAATATTAATATTTACTACAATAGCGCCCTCATCGGCCACATTTCCCATATAGTTACATGTAAAATATGTGTAAAATAGAAAATGCCGATAATTTAAAAATGGCTCCTACAATTTTCGTGAAATTTTCACTGTATACTCGTATTCATTAGCGCTACCTAAATCAGGTCAAACCATAACTGGACCAGTATGTAATCTTTTTTTATTCCATAATTTAAATTATAAATCGGACAGTCAAACAGCTGTGATTCATGATCGATAGATACTTAATTATTATTATTAATAATAATAATACTGAAAATGTATAATGCGCGCAAATCTGCCAAAGCACCCATGGCGCATTGAGCAATTAAACAAAAGAAACAATGAAACCATAGCAGAGAACATTATACATATACAAATAATGCATAAAAAGCAACAATTACACAATGCAATAAGTCACAAAATCAATTGAAACATCTTAGTTATAAGCAGTATACATCAGATTAGTTTTGAGGCAAGTTTGAGAGACGAACAGGCTCGGATATGATTAGGAAGTGAATTCCAGAGCCTAGGCGCAGCAATGGTAAAGGCTCTGTCCCCCCCCCCCCATGACCGATAGGACTTTTCCATAACCAGAAGATTTTTTGATGTGGAACGCAATCCAGACCGAGACGGTTTATACAATGTTAGAAGTTCAGTAATGTAGGCAGGAGCAAGTTCTTTTACGGCACGATAAGTGAGTATGAGAAGCTTATATTTAAATCTTAGATGAACGGGTAGCCAGTGCAAATCAAACAAGATTGGAGTTATGTGGATGGTTTTGTGCGTGTGATGAGACGTGCAGCCGTGTTTTGAATGAATTGCAATCGATGAATCTGTTCTTTAGGAAGTCCGTGAAGGAGAGA
Organism: Ophiura sarsii; assembly: GCA_035610835.1. Lineage (NCBI taxonomy): Eukaryota > Metazoa > Echinodermata > Ophiuroidea > Amphilepidida > Ophiuridae > Ophiura > Ophiura sarsii. Next base: position 27,240,442 of record CM069445.1, on the reverse strand, counting down.
ATTACCGATGTCTAATCTGGAAGTGATGAAGGCATGAACCAGTTGTTCTGTTGTCTTTGAGTCCAGAAATTTCCGAATTCAATCCATTCAAGTAAATATTTCTTGATTTGTCAATTTCGATAAAGTTTTCAAATGCTGCATAGTTGATCACATTCACTGTTAGAAGGTCCAAATCCCACCAATTCCATTCGAAGATTCCTGCTCTTCCTTGAAAAGTGACCTCCTCCAGAGTAGTCTGAAGCTAAATCTAGACACAGAAAGGAATAACCCGTGGGATATTCTTCACGATTGACACATCCGCCAAAGTTTTTGTCACGATCCTGAATATAATGTCTGGTAATTTTAATTACCAGACATTATATTCAGGATTGAATAAATTCTTAAAAGAATGTACCGCTATGTCCATATTCGTCGGTGAATTTAGGCGTGAACGGTCGAAGTGGTACTTGCTACCCGTTTACAAAGACGCCACACTTGTTCAGGTTAAAGTGTTAAAAGTTATACGGATTTGATGTATACGATCCGTTGAATTCGAGCGGAGCGGTATCTGAGGTGACGCTTGAAACGGGGGCTGGGAAAACTCTGTCCACGTGCCATTTACCACGCTAGTCTGGGTCGGTAGTATTGTTATGACGCTGTTTGTTTATACATGTTTATTGATGTATATAATCTAGAATCACTGAAATAGTCGCACGAGTACTTAATCGATTTGTTTTCTCAAAACGCGGCCAGTCTATCGTTTCCACGAAGCCGAGCACATCTATTGTTTATTCTTGCAACGCCTGTTATGTATCGTGTTATAGTCTATGTTAATGGCGTGGTTGATTTAATAAATAATGTTTGAAAGTACGTAATTGAGTTATCATGTGTTCTATATGTATGCCAAGCGAGTCAGCTGTTACCTTCATAAGAGTAGTGGTGAAAAGATCGGATTGTGAAAGTGTGCTCTCGCAACTCTGATCGTGAACGCCATGGTGTCTCGTTCTAAATTCTAGTAACCAAATATATCGGGTGTTTCCAATCTTGTCGCTTTGCCGACTCTACGATGAATGAATGATTTACTCATTCGCTTGTCTTCTCTATAACCTTTGTAGCTGGACGCCCCTTACGTTTGTTTTCTTCAGTTCGTGTCCACTGGTTCATTCTGGACTTAACTTCATCGGCGGCTTTATTCGCACACTTCCCAGAAGCCATGTCCTTCCAGTCTGTCGAGTGCGATTCTTGATAGAAGTATTGGCATATTTGCCACTCATGACGTCCTCCAGGATGTTTACTCTGGTCTGCAGGGCAGACTTTCCCAAGGTAATTGCTTTTTTTTTTAAAATGGGAATTGCCAATAAAGAGGGCACCAAGTATATGTCCACCGTGATACATTGTAAGACCCGTTGTTACTTGATTGACGTAATAGTTATCGCAAAATGATGGCCTTTGATGAGCATAGACTCGCTATTGATTCATAATTACTTTTGTTTGTGAAGGAGTGGTGATGTCTGTCGAAAATGCAACTTAACGATAACGATTCCACCGTTGAAACGAACAAGTTTTCCGGAACTTGTGTGTATATTGATTTCGATCTCATCCATATATCACTGAAACACAAACTCGTATTTTAGAGGCTGAACTAAGCCATTATTTAGTAGGACTAATAGTTAAGCTTATAGTTACACTGGGTGAACTAGTTTTTAATGGACGACTCGGTGTCAAACTAATATGCTTGACAAGTATAATATTGATCGAAGTACATTGTTAGCTGGACATGCTCAACTATTCCAAATTTGTCTGCTGTACTAATAAATGAAAATTAGATTCATCGTGAAAGACGTCCTACTAACGTTTCACGACGTACGAGTCCCTGGTTGTACTAAAGTTGAATTTTACCGCCGTTTTGATCACATGCATTGCTTCAGCCAGCTCAGACGACATCGTGCATCGCTTTATGTTACATGTGGGGGACTGAGCTGGGACTAATTGCCGAGTTTACTGATCAAAATAGAAAGGTACGTGAAAATATCATTTTTCTCAACGTTGTTTTTATAATAAAGTTGTTTGTTATAATTTAAGTGAGATCGTAAGGCGTCATGCAAGTTAGACAGAATTTTGTATGGTCATCGTGAACTGGCCCAGTTTGCAATGTAATGCAATGCCAATGTTGCAAAATTTTGCAGACTACATAAAACATACACTAGACCTGATCATCATACCTCAGACGATGTGCACAAGTGTGTACAAAACACACCATTTAAAGTTGACCATACAAAATCCTGCCTACCTTGCGTGACGCTTTACGATCTCATTTTAAATTATAACAAACAACTTTATTAATAAAAACGTTGAGAAAAATGATATTTTCACGTAACTTTCCATTTTGATCGACGTATTTTAGCTTAGTTAAGCAAGCTATACTCTGTTTGGCCATCTCGAGACAGTGACGTAACCGCGTATTCTACTAATTGCATCACATAACGCGCGCGCATATTCGCGCCGCTGGCGTACAAACACGAGCGTTGAAAGGCGGAAGATACACACGCGTGCGTAAAAGCTGCGCCTGTTCAGTTACGTCACTGTCTCGAGATGGCCAAACAGAGTATAGCTGAACATGCTAGTTTGATCTGCTTAACTATTAAAAGCTTTAGGTCATGTTTTTTTATACTGGGTACAATTTGTGTTACACGTCCCTTTTTCCATAAATTAGGTTCCTTTTTCAGTTAATGCATTATATCTGAAAAAGTTTACATTTTAAGTTGGTAAAAGTATACATATTCTGAAAGCATATACTGTAACGGATGCAAATAGCATATAATCAAGTTGATTACACAGGGTGGCCCGAAATTGTACAGGGTGTAACAAGCAAAATCTTCTAAAAAAGAAGGGTTTCAATAATTACTTCCACTATGTATATGAAGTGATGAGAGAAAAGTTCAGTACAGATTTGAAGTAGTTTAATAAAATACCCATCCAGACATATGCAAATTAAATGTCATTATGAATCTGAAATTCTACATACAGGGTGCCTAAAATGTGTTTATTTAGTTCCGGAAAAATGCTTCTAATACTACATACATACAAAGTAGTATTTTTTACAAAATTCTCAAGTAGATTTCAAATAAAAATGCATCACTTATATGTACATGAACATTGATTGATTTTAAAAGTCACCCTTTTCTTATGTAAAGGTGTTAATTTTAAACATATAGGGTGTTTAAAACATTAATTTAGGTATACGTGATTATCCATAAATCATTAAATTGAATTAATTTAAATTTGCATCTGAAACATGATTTTACATTCCAATTTGAAGTGGCAAATGCTTAAAGTGGTATGAGTTTCAAATAATGTTAAATAAAAAGGGGCCCTTTAACTACAGGGTGACTCAAATTTTCCCAATAGCACATGTTTAGTGGCATACAATTAATTGCGTTCATCCTTCTTGCACCTTCATGATGTGCAAAACACATTCAAATGAATAAATTAGGTTAGTTTCCATAATGTTTGAACCCAGTATTCAAATTTCAAGAGTCTGATTTAAGATTGAATTATAAAATGTTATCGTTTTAAGTTGTATTCAACACAATATAGGGTGATCCAATGTTGATTGGCAAACTAGTAGTCACTAGTATCGTATCAACTTACTTTTCACACTCAAGTTTGCACACTACTTGAAGACTTATTTACAAAGAAATGTTGCACAATATTTCAGCATGATCTTCATTGGCGAGAAGATACTGGTTATTGTTCCCTGGACGTAGGTCCACAGCACAGTATATCAGACTTGCATAGGGTATGATGGCAGTTTGCGAGTCTAGAGTAAAGATCAGGTCCTTCCTACATGAGGTTAATGACATACCGTTAAACTTCATCTATAAGCCCCCATTGACTAATAGTTAATAAGCTGAAAATAGATAAAAAGGTATGAGCACCCTCTTTTGATCTAGAGAAATTAGCACGAATGAGTTTAGTGTATTCGATATTCAATACTATAAAGTTGTATTACTATCTAAATAATTTCATGGACAGACGAATTGCTCAATTGGTAAAGCGTCAACTTCAGTATCACGGGGTTGGTGGTTCGATTCTCAAGTACACCCTTTGCAATTTCTTTTGAAATCCTAGTGATATAGAAATAATGCAAACTTGAATGTAAAATTATTACTCAATTATACAAGCTTTATTTTTATTTTTTAAAAAACAAGCGCATAATTAATTTGATTGTAAAAAGTAATGATTTTAATAGTCCAACCTTTTTATAAGCTAAAACACATTTATACTACAAATTAACTACAGCAAAATGTATTCATTGGCTTATTTTAAATGTTTCACACTGTAATCTTAAACGTTTCCCGTATCATGATTTAAGGGAGAATTATGATGATGCATATTAGGTTGGTAGATCAAGTTAAGCAACAAAATGAAAGTAACTATATATGCAAACCACTATAATCCTGGTCTCACAGGATTATAATTGAATGGCTATGAAATCAATTTATTTCCAATAAGATAGAGGGCCGTCCATTTATACCGACCCATCAATCATACATGTAGTTATAAAACTTGACCGGTCCGGTTTTGCTAGCCAATCCAGGCGTAATTTGCCGTAGTTATTTCATTGTGTTGCCAAATTGTGTACACCATAGTATTTGCCAACATCTGTAGACTATTTTATGCTCAACTTTGTTTGGAATGACGACTCGGAGTGGGAAAAATCCAACTCGAACGGCATTTCGAACGCTAACGGGTCAGCCGTAGCTGACCAGTCCACTACAGCTAACACTGTAGCCAGCAGCCCCGCCAACAACATGGTCAATACGCGTGCTATTGAACAGACCTCAGAGCAATCACCCGTGGCGAAACCAAGTACTCCGTGGCGAAACCAATTACTGCTACGCAACGTGAACAATTTGAGTCAGACGGTGTCTACTATGGTTTGAGCTGGACTAACCTTACGTTAGTCGAGCCAAGCCGGACTAACCTTACGTTAGTCAAGATGGACACCATCTGGACTAACTTTAAGGGTGAACACTACTTTTGCAGTCAACGCCAGAGCTTTCGGCAATCGCCATCATGTAGCGCCCGATATAAGGACGGACAAATATGTTGTGTTTAGGAACACAACAAGAAACACAACACAATGTCGCCCCCATCGACAGAGGTATTATTTTCGATCCATTTCTTTTGTTTTTTATTATTTGTTGTGTTTTGTGTTGTGTTCGGAAAAAATGTACCTGAAAAAATCCAGTTCTTATATTTTATATTATTTTCGATCTATTTCTTTTATTTTCTATAATATGTTGTGTTTTGTGTTGTGTTCGGAAAAAAATGTACCTGAAAAAATCCAGTTCTTATGTTTTATATTATTTTCGATCCATTTCTTATGTTTTATATTATTTGTTGTGTTTTGTGTTGTGTTCGGAATAAATGTACCAGAAAAAAATACTGCTCGTATGTTCATATCCGTATGTTGTATAAAACAACAAATAATATAAAACAAAAGAAATAGGTCGAAAATAATATAAAACATAAGAACTAGATTTGTTGGGGGACATTATTTCCAAACACAACACAAAACACAACAAATAATAGAAAACATAAGAAATAGATCGAAAATAATATAAAACATTTTTTTTTTTTTTTAGAGTACATTTTTTGCGAACACAACACAAAACACAACAAATAATATAAAACAAAAGAAATAGATCATAAATAATATAAAACATAACAACTGGATTTTTTGGGGTGCATTATTTCCAATCACAACACAAAACACAACACAAAACATCATAAAAGTGTACCCGAATGTTGTGTTTAGGAACACAACACGAAACACAACATAATGTCGCCCGCATCGACAGAGGTATTATTTTCGATCCATTTCTTTTGTTATCTATTATTTGTTGTGTTTTGTGTTGTGTTCGGAAAAAAATGTACCCGAAAAAATCCACTTCTAATGTTTTATATTCTTTTCGATCCACTTCTTTTATTGTCTATTATATGTTGTGTTTTGTGTTGTGTTCGGAAAAAATGTACCTGAAAAAATCCAATTCTTATGTTTTATAATATTATTAATCTATTTCTTATGTTTTCTAGTATTTGTTGTGTTTTGTGTTGTGTTTGGAAATAATGTACCCCGAAAATCTAGTTCTTATGTTTTATATCATTTTCGATGCATTTCTTTTGTTTTATATTATTTGTTGTGTGTTGTGTTATGTGCGGAAAAAATGTACCCGAAAAAATCCAGCTCCTATGTGTTATATTATTTTCGATTATTTCATAATATTATTGATCTATTTCTTATGTTTTCTAGTATTTGTTGTGTTTTGTGTTGTGTTTGGAAATAATGTACCCGAAAAATTCACTTCTTATGTTTTATATCATTTTCGATCCATTTCTTTTGTTTTATATTATTTGTTGTGTTTTGTGTTGTGTTCGGAATAAATGTACCCGAAAAAAATACAGTTCGTATGTTGTATAAAACAACAAATAATATAAAACAAAAGAAATAGGTCGAAAATAATATAAAACATAAGAACTAGTTTTTTTGGGTACATTATTTCCAAACACAACACAAAACACAACAAATAATAGAAAACATTAGAAAAAGATCGAAAATAATATAAAACATAAGAATTTGATTTGTTAGGGTACATTTTTTCCGAACACAACACAAAACACAACTAATAATATAAAACAAAAGAAATAGATCGAAAAATAATATAAAACATAAGAACTGGATTTTTTGGGGTGTATTATTTCCAATCACAACACAAAACACAACACAAAACATCAAAAAAATGTACCCGAATGTTGTGTTTAGGAACACAACACGAAACACAACATAATGTCGCCCCCATCGACAGAGGTATTATTTTCGATCTATTTCTTTTGTTTTCTATTATTTGTTGTGTTTTGTGTTGTGTTCGGAAAAAATGTACCCGAAAAAAATCCACTTCTAATGTTACGATACAAAGTATAGTGGTGATACTTTGGGTTTATTGGTTGATAACAGTGAGTGCTATAGTGAAATAGATTCATTCCGTAAACATGTAGGCCTAAACTCTAGTTAATTGGAAGAAATCTGTGTTTCAACTTGATAGTTAAGCCAATAAATCTAGAGTAATATACATGTGGAAACCATCCCTCCTTATTTCAGGTCATTCCGAGTATTGATTTTTCGGTATTCTTCGAGTCTGGCAGCTGTCAATCAGCTACTATACATCATGTATATTACGATCGCTTTGTAAACAACCTAATTGAATAAATCGATTGCACCGCGGGGTATCTGCATACGTGTAGGTTGGTTCACTTGTTCACTGACACACACAACACGTATTCAATTGCGTGTATACAAAACCCAATGCACCGTACTTGTAATTGTACATGTTACCACGCTGTTGCTGGGCTGCTGCTTGCATTTGGACTTTTCCCGTTTACTTGCTCAACATGGCTCATATATTTTTACGTTACTCTTAATTTCCCTCCGTTTTGGAAATACTCTCATCGCATTTTTAGTTGTTGTTCTTGATTCATATGAATATAATAAATGTAATACATGGATCAAACATTTAAATAAGGATTTTCACGGAAGTTTATTATTATACACGGATCATTTCATAATTTAAAAAAATAACATCATCTAAAATAAAGTTAACATTAGCGCTGTCTGTTGGGCTATGATTTTTTAATTTGCGCGTGGAGAAATTTGACGACTAATTATGAACTAAATTTTCCATGGATGCGGATATAGCCCAAAATACATCACGAGAAATTCAGACTTTATTACATTTATAAAGTGTTACGATAAAATGACAAAAAACCGGGTAAATATACGTAAATGTGGTTATTGAATATACATATTATTTTTTCATAGTTTAAAATATCAACATGTTTAGCAGCTTTCGATCTCTCTTTACTTTTCACTGGTGCATAATATTTGACAATCGAAAAAGAACTTGAAAATATCATACTAATGCAAAATATCATGCCAAGGGTTTAATAATAAGTTCTCTTGCATTATGTATATATTTGTTATTCAAAGATAATGAAGGATTGGCAGGTTTCTATTCATCATTATTCCTCACAAAAATATATGAACGACAAATTATTTTCCCGCTGTTTCCCTTCACTTTCACCTATCTTGAAAATCCATCTTGCCAAGCAAAAACTTTTGCCGAGATTGTTTGTGCATAAATTCGTGGTATTAAATGTTGACGTGAGGGGGGGGGGGGGGGGGGGGGGGCACGGGGTTCTGTCTATTTTTGGTTGAAAAGGCTAGTAAGCAGATGTACAGTCTGGCCGTGGGTCAACTTTTTCTGGTGTCTGAGACGATTTTTGTGCATAAATTCGTGGTATTAAATGTTGACGTGAGGGGGGGGGGGGGGGGGGCACGGGGTTCTGTCTATTTTTGGTTGAAAAGGCTAGTAAGCAGATGTACAGTCTGGCCGTGGGTCAACTTTTTCTGGTGTCTGAGACGATTTACTGGTAGTCCTACATGTAGACCTTTCCATTTTAATATAGTACAAGCAAATCTGAAGAAAAAAACCTTCACTTCCAACTTCAATCAATTTAAATATTAGCTTCAGTTCAATAGTAAAATTTGTATGGCAATATTGGAATCTAAAATCTTCAAGAGATCAAAACTTTATAAATCATATCATACCAAATACAATAAATCTATAATTAAAACATCTAAAAAACTCATGAGCGATTTAATTAAGTTCATATCATTTAATAAGTTTTCCTCGATTTTCTATATCAAAATAAATTATGAAGGATATAAAACTAAAAACTAATATTTGTTTATAATCTTATAAATATAAAATATTAAAACAAATCAGACAAATGCAGAGCGTATTATATCAACCATTTATCTCACATCAATTTTCAGAGGGGGGGGGGGGGCACATGGAAGTGATCATTTATTTATTTAATAATAATTATTAAAAGATGGTGGGGGGATGATGATGGAAGTGATCATTATTATTTAACAATAACTATTAACATGCTCTTCATTCATTCATTCATTATTTATTTATTTATTTATCATCCGATTATTTATTTATTTATTTATTTATTTATTTATTTATTTATTTATTTATTTATTTATTTATTTATTTATTTATTTATCATCCGATTATTTATTTATTAGTATATTTATTTATTTATTTATTTAAATAGAGCTATTTGAATTAGTCCGAAAGCAGGTACTCTTGATACCCTCCCACTTTATTATAAAACATTATTATCATTCTATATATAAATATTAATCATGTACGTATTATAGTACATTTATTATTTCATAACTAACAACTGCGCTAAAAAAGTTGGGAATTACTTATGTATAGCGTTGTTTGATACACACAAAAAATGTCTACCAAGTCCCAACATCGGTGCATAGTGAGTAGTATAGGCCTAGTAGTAACCCCCCCCCCCCCCCCCCCCCCCCCCCCATCCACACACACGACCCCACCTCGGTGATCACCGTAGCCGTAAAACCACTGTAAACCATCATGGAATTTTTGAATGTCTTTGGATAATGAGTATACCGTGCGTGCATCGGGCCGGTGCGTGGTGGTGGTGTGATCAGGGCGCTCGGTACCCGGGCGGGCGGGAAGGAAGGACCTGTTGCGCTGGGTCAACATATAGGGCTCGGTGCGGCGCTGGTCGCGGTAGGACATTCTCTCCACTGTGCCGGTAAACATAGGCGACGATGGACATCGTTTAATAGGCCAAGTCAAACATTTCTGACGGTGACGGTCATGTTTGAAGGTAATTATTGCGAATTTGGTTTTACAAATAGTGAATAACATACACTGTCAAACAATAAATTTGCTTGTACCAAGCTAAGGAGCTCGTTATGAATTATCTGTTTATATCCCGACCCTGCCTATTAAATATTATAGTCCAAAGTTGATGTTCTTGTAGAACACCCGTTTCAGATTCTAAACTTCAACCGATAACATTTACAGTATACAGACTGAATTCATAAGGATTTGACTTGTGCATTTTATGGTAAATTTCCCCCCTATTTTTATCGTGACTCCAGCGCCAAGAAGAAAGTGCTTCGTGACACAATATTGGTCCACGATTTGGAGTGGCTTCCAAAAATTTCACGGTCTATTAAATCGATTGACACTAATACAGCAATTACCGGAACAATCACGTTTGCATGAACACTGCTGACAACGACAATGTGTGTGGATTTAGCCATGCTGGTTTACCAATGCATTTCGTTTTATTGACTTTAATCGATGGCGCAAACACATAGGCCTACAAAGCATCGTTTTACAGCAATTACGCAATCAAATAAACACTGCCGACAATTCGTGTGTATCAAGGCACCGCTCGCTGGTTTTATTGACTTTAACCTTAGCCCCGCCCTGATATGTGTCACTTTAAGCGATCCCTTAAAGTGATAATTAATGACGCGGTATAAGGTAGGATGGTTCCCACATGTATGATCAAATGAATATGAAATAATATTCACGTTTTACAGATAAAATCTTATAGCAAAGTGCGATACTATAGTTTCGCGTGTCCGATGAATGCCTACGCTCGTCAGTCGCTACCATTTGGTAAGTTATCGGGCAAAGAACATATGTGTAGGTTAAGCAAAGTCATTGTTTGACAGATCAAGCAAGCGGAAATGAAAAACCTAAACAGGCAGCATTATCAATACTGTCTAACAGTTTTAGGTGAAGGGCCTAACAAATTAAAAATCAACATTTAAGTTGGTCTAATTGATATTAGACAGCTAGCGATCTGTTCGGACGTCCTTAGTGTGTGAGAGCCAAACCTACACTGAATGATGCTCTTGAATATCCTTTACCATGCATGTTATATGGATCTGTACAGTGGTGGTGCACGTTATGTGCGTGTGACTTGCGATTTGCTAGTCTAGAAAAACATTGTGTGCTCAATTGGCTATTTAATTTTAAGGCGGTTCGATTCATCTAGTGCGTGGGAAAGTCACTGGGAAAAAACTTGGACTGTTTGGAACTCGTCCGACTTTGGCTGAATGACATTAGTAATCAATAGATGAACCACCTCTCGGTGGAAGCCGCTAGTTTCAAAGGCGGGCTGCAATAAACAGCGGTTACTATTGGCGACTGTATACACTTTTTGGTAAATGTGAGCCACAAGTATTACATTATTTTGCAAAACAGAGTGACAAAAAAACTTTGATGAGTTTTTAAAAAACTTTGATAAGTTTTACTTTAGTTGAATCATTAACAAACCGACATAAATAGAAGTATTTAGGATAATTTGAGCGTCCATTGGCTTTGGAATAGTTAACCGCGTGTGATCTAGCACGTGCAATTGCAAAAATGGATACAAACGTGGTAGTCTGCGCGGCAAGATATAAGCCAATGCCCAATGAAATATAGAAGTGTAAATTACATGGGTGGTACCATGTTTTAAAGTACAGATAAATAAGCATTGTGGTGCCAAAAACACTTCGTTATGAAGTGGGGCAGTGAAGTCCAGCTCTTATGTTTTATATTATTTTCGATCTATTTCTTTTGTTTTCTATTATTTGTTGTGTTTTGTGTTGTGTTCGGAAAAAATGTACCCGAAAAAATCCACTTCTATTGTTTTATATTATTTTCGATCCATTTCTGTTATTTTCTATTATATGTTTTGTTTTGTGTTGTGTTCGGAAAAAATGTACCTGAAAAAAATCCAGTTTCTTATGTTTTATATTATTTTCGATCTATTTGTTTTGTTTTAATTTATTTGTTGTGTTTTGTGTTGTGTTCGGAAAAAATGTACCCTAAAAAATTAAATTCTTATGTGTTATAATATTATTGATCTATTTCTTATGTTTTCTAGTATTTGTTGTGTTTTGTGTTGTGTTTGGAAATAATGTACCCCAAAAAATCTAGTTCTTATGTTTTATATTATTTTCGATCTATTTCTTTTGTTTTGATATTATTTGTTCTTTTGTTTTGATATTATTTGTTGTGTTCGGAAAAAATGTACCCTAAACAATTAAATTCTTATGTGTTATAATATTATTGATCTATTTCTTATGTTTTCTAGTATTTGTTGTGTTTTGTGTTGTGTTTGGAAATAATGTACCCCAAAAAATCCCAGTTCTTATGTTTTATATTATTTTCGATCTATTTTTTTTTGTTTTATATTATTTGTTGTGTTTTGTGTTGTGATGGAATAAATGTACCCGAAAAAATACAGCTCGTATGTTGTATAAAACAACAAATAATAATAAAACAAAAGAAATAGGTCGAAAATAATATAAAACATAAGAACTAGATTTTTGGGGTACATTATTCCCAAACACAACACAAAACACAACAATAATATAAAACATTAGAAAAAGAATCGAAAAATAATATAAAACATAAGCATTTTTTTTTTAGGGTACATTTTTTT